>CM033463.1:18031799-18059299 GCA_019425755.1 Amaranthus cruentus
AGGTAGGGGAATTCATCAGCCAATGCACTCTGTACTTGACGTCCAGAAGTACCAGTAGACAATTCTGAAGGAAATAATTCATGAGGCATACGGTGCATACTGTGAATAGGTTGATACATGTCAAAGTTTGAAATACCATTATGCATCGACTGGGAATCATACATCACACTTTTGTCAGCATCTCTCTGGGGGTTCTCCATCCATGGTTGGCCAAGAGACTCATCCTGAGGTGGAGTGAAAGGCACGCATGAACTGATACTGTTAGGTTCCAACCTATCAGATGCCGAAGAGAAAAATACAGGATTGTGCAACAAAGTGGACTGTTGAGAGAATGCTGTGTTCACCACTGCATTAGCTGGCTGCGAGGGATGTGTGAAACCCGGGGAGCGTTTACTGAAAGAGTTACCCATGATGGCATTCCTATAAGACTGTGGCACATATGGATGGGCTGCTGCTAGGGAGGGGTCAGGACCCAAGCGACCAGCAGCACTAATAGAACGGGACAACATATGAGCACTTGATGATGCTACTTGTACCATGGAAACCACTGGAGCGGTAGGAAAAGTCCCAGGAATAAGAGGAGCACTTGATGGCCTTGACAATCCTCCAGCCAGCTTTTCGGTATGTCTATCCATCGGCTTGAGAATGGTAGACTTCGTTGAGCCAGGTTTTGACACAGTTGCTGTATAACAAGAAACATTTGATGTGTCCTTGTCAGATTGTTGCCCATTTGAGGATAATCTTTTCGGTAAAACCAGTTCACTATTTGAAGTAAGCTTTACATTAAAATTTGAGTGAACTGAAGGAGATGTTGCATTTCTAGGAGGGCTCTTAGATGAGTGTGATGCTATCACTAATTTTTCCTCAGTTGATACATCAAAATGGTCTTTGTTTTCCTTCTTGATTGGCTTTTTTTGAAATAGTGCAATATCTTGTTCCTGCTATAATCCGACACGAAATATTGAAACAAGAAATTCCCACAAGATAAGGAAATCATAGACAACTATGAACGATGACTAAATTACTAGCATAAAATTACAATGTACAAAAACAAGTACCACATAGAAAAATAATAAGAGTGAAGTGAAATAATAATCCCACTGTCCCAAAAGAACTGCTACAAATACAAATTAGGTATTTTTATGGGTGGGGGGAAGGAGGTGTACTTTATGTGGAATTGCGAAAAATGTCTGCAAAAATTAGTGTGGGTCATAGCCAAAACAAAAAAAATTGTAGCAAAATTCTATGCTACGCACAAAAAAAGAAAACGGTAGGAAATTCTATAGGATGGTGGGACTAATCCAACCAAATGTATAATTTTAAAGATCAACATAATTAATAAGAGTAATAGCTAGAACTATCTCATATGAAAGTGATAACCAAAAGAAGGCAAAAATATTAAGCAATATCTCTGATTAAACAGGAACAAGATCACAGAATACTTACTTTTTTAACTGCATTCAACTCTGGCCACTTTGTCCTGTCCTGCAATAAAGTGACTGTCTCCTCGGACTCATTAGATTCGACTGCCTGGTGACTAGGAGAAGCATCCTTCCAAAAACCAACTTCAGCAGGTTCAGATGGTCGAGTATTTGCCTCATTTAAACCACTATGATCCTCAGATGTCCATGTCCCCTTACTTTGTTGTTGTTTACCTCTACAAAATAAAATTCCGGAGTAAAAACCTGAATGTTTTCTGCCCTAATAAAAAAGGGGCTAAATACTTACCTTGATGGTGATGATTTCTGGCTTTTATAGTTTGGAGAGGAGTTCGATCTGTATGATCCATTTATTATAACGGAAGGGGCAGAATCGGTAGAGCATGTGGAGGAGCTATCATCCATAATAGACGAACTCCTCCTATCTGCAGCCCCATTCTGCATAGTTATACTGCTAATTTCACTGCCACGGGGTTCTGGAGTGGGGTGAATCTCTGCCGTGCCTGTGTCCCAATTAATAGGACTCGCGTCTCTATCTTCTATATCAGGTCGTAGCATGTTTAGAGCACACTCCGCAGAATCAAACATGTCAGATTTATATTTGACTGCATTATCCTTTTCAGCCACAGTTTCTGACACTACCAGGTCTTTCATTCCAGCACCCGGCTCTTCATGTAATGGTTTGTCTTGTGCTACAACAGTGGGTTTGTCATCCTTCAACTTGTCCTTTCCCTTGCGAGCATTTCGCTTTTGCTTTCCCTTTTATCCATAAATAAAATACAATAAAGACATTTGTCACAAGAAAATCCAGGCAAATGTATCACATTTTCTTAAATAAATGAAGAATATCACCAGATTAACTAAAGGTTAAACATCCAAAATATAAAATACAATAACCAGAGTAGCCATCATATAAAATATAACCCTTAGTACACAGAAAATAGGAGGGAGGTGGACTCAATAAACCTAAAGAATGCGAGTTACCCATTTCAGCACAGTACAGTAAAAAAACACACAAAACCAGAATAACTACGAAGGTTTATTCTAATTATGTCTGTCAACCACAGTTCATATTGAGTTTAATGCTACCCGATTTCCCACTATTGCTAAAATGAGTGAGCTTCAAACTATCGAAGTCAACAGAATAAAATCTAGAGTAGCTATAAGCAACCTGTCTTTTCTTTGATTTTTTGTCCTTTTCTCCAGTTCCACGCTTTGCTTTCTCATTTTCAGCCAGCCATGCAGCCTCCTCTTCTCGAATGAGCTCCTCTTGTCTCTTTAATGAAACAGCTTCCTGGTAGGCCACTTCAATTTTGTTGCTGTAGTGAGTAAAATAATGTAAGTGCCAACAGAAAGGACGGATATGAAGCAAAAGTTAACTAAAACCAACTATGACCTGAATATATGAGCAAGAACAAAAATCTCCACTGTCCATCGCCCTAATTCTGTTAGACGCCTCTCATCACGTTCAATTGACTCCTTATGAAACTCCTCACCATTGCCCCCTTCCTAAGCAAAGATAACAGATGTATCAGAGTTGCACAAACAATTGCAAGGACAATTGGGATGATGTTTTAAAAACATAGGAGGATAATTATGAGGGAAAAGAAAAACATATATTTTTCCTCCAGACAAATCCTTAAAATCCCAAATACTTGCAAAATAAGAGCAATGTCCTGTACATAACAGTTTGAAACTGTCATATATTGCATATGGGGTACTAGGGGTATTGCAGTACTAGTTAGTAAAGGAGTATATTCTAGAAGAGGATTGTTCTAGGGAGCGTAAAACAAGTATATAAATAAGATAAGGAAAATGAGAACATCATCAGAAATATAGCATACACTTTATCTGTCCATTTTGGGAGAGTTGTGAGCTTCTCAAATTCTTGTATCTATACTTTATTGTAATTCTTGAATATACAGTAATACAATTTAGGTTTACATTTCAATTTACACTAGGCGTTTCAAACAATTTCTTAATAATTAGCTAATACATGTGTTCCAATGTAGTTTTCAGGTTATAAGCATTTTGAGATTTGTATGAGAAAGTAACATCAAAAAACCAAAAAAACTAGTTCTCAAAACCAAGGAAAATCCCGGAGTCCAAACAATCTTGAAGCCAAAAGTATATAACATCGGAAACTTGACCATTGAACACAATGTAAAACAAAATTATATTTGCCAGTATAATTAATAAAACAAAACTATGATTAAATATCGAGGCACAATACATTAGACATTATCTCTGCACCAATTAAGGTAGAAAGATTTAAACAAAATCCATTTTACCATCAATTCAACACAAAATGTTCACCGTATATAGATAGATAGTCAAAAGAGAAAAGTAATGCTTAAAATATCAATTTGGAAAACAAATTTCTTGGTTAAAATCAGTCATTGTACATATGGTACATAAAACAAACCATTAAAAAATATAGTCGAACATTTCAAAAAATTATTGATACCAGGTCCATTTTGGGTTGTTCCGGCAGCACCGATGGGTCATACACATTATTTTTATATAATTATAATTGTAAAATAACTAAATAACTTTTATATAAAGCCTTAAAATTAGTTTTCATATTATTATAGGTGTATCAAGTCTATTTTAGGACATCAGGATATTTCGGATTAGGTATATTTATCGGGTCTAAATTTGAGGGAAAACAAGTTGCCAGATCAAATTTAATATGTTAATTGGGAATCATGCAAGCAAACTTCTGGATTAACAAGTAAACGATATGAACAATATAAACTACAACTCAATTAAAGAGGATGCACCTTTGTTCGATTCTGAGGGCCCTTGTCATCCTTGGGAGGAAGTGGTTCCATGGCAGCTCTCTCGAGCAGTAATACAACATCATCCACCAAAATGAAAACATCCTTCTCTACTCGAACAATTGGAGCAGGTGTAGCTTCACCCTCTAGAAATTTTCCCTTTCCTTTCTTACCTTTGCTTTGACCTTCAAGAGCTTTCAAGCCACTGTACAATGAATCCATAACTAAAGTAGATGTAACCTCCTTATCTATGAAAAAATTCTTAACAACTACTTTTAATATCATCTCTTTCTTTTCTCTTGACATGCGGCGCCGAGTATTTTGATCCATTCCTAGCCAAAATGCACAAAAGCTACAAGAAAAGAAAATAAATTAATAGCACAAGATATAATATTTAAAAGACATTCATTCACATTTTAAAAAGTTATAATATACGATGTAAAAAATAGAATAGAAAAGCCCCTTGGTAATGAAGAGACTATTTTAAGGTGAAAGCTTGTAAAGACATTTCATATTCAGCTTATAGAAAAGCAACATTTTCATCCCAAATATATTCATTAGTTTCAACTTTCTAGCAAGGAACTAAACAAAGTAAAAGTGTAAAATATAATCTAAAAGAACTTCGCCCATTGTAAAATGATTTCTCACAAATCAACAGAAGCTTTGTAAAATGATTTCACTTCAAATGAATTCAACATGTTGGGTAAAAAGGTAAAACAATGAAACGGAAACACAACTCAATTATAATAAGCTACAATATTGACGTAAACAACATGTAAAAAAGTTTCGGGCTATGAAGAAGATAACTGCCAGAAAACATAAAAAGCCATGTTTGCCTGTGGACATATATTGTCTCAAGAGAATTGTGTCACCAAACAGCAAACAATTATTGAAAACATGACTAAATTAAGATATTCTCCTACCTTGACCACCTAGCTTTGTCCTCTATGAGCTTTCCCAGCTTGCCTCTTCTCTCTTCAACAAAACGGCGGCAGATTTGCTCTACATTAGTCAGATATACTCGGACAAGTTCTCTCCTATACTGGCAATCAAGGCAACGAAACGGACGCTCTGCTCTCTCCCTGCAAACAATCAGCACATCAGAAACACAACAATAAGAACACAACACATAACTTCACATTTATACTCTTCCCAATAGCTAGAGCCTACGAGATGACTGCACAACGAGAGACTAAAATAATTCAACTGCAGAAAATCTCCACTTCACGCAATGAATTTAAGAACAAGAAATCCTCTTTAGTAATTCTCGAGGAAAAGCATGACGTAAAGACCAATCAACAAAAGCAAGCCAAACAATTTCATTGATCTATCATCTATTTAAGATATAATATTCTGGCCATGTGTTCACACAGCACCATTTCACTCATCATTTCTGAACAATGGAAAATGAAGGACCAAGTGGTGTCAAGATTAACAATTACAGGGAATCAGGGATGCAAAATACAAAAGAAAACTAAAAGTCAAATTTTGGTAACATTACAGAGCTATAACATCAAATAATAAAAGCAATCGATAAAAAATGGTGTCAAGGATGAGATGGGACAAACAACAAAAAATATCATTAATATTAGCATATTTCGATTAAACCATAGTTACATGGAACGTGGAACGTAGCCACGTTCCGCGATTTGGGAATGTCCGACCCCAATCACCACCAAATGCGACCCAAATCCCTCAAGGTGATGTCCCAGTTTAGAAGACCTTTTTTAAAATGTATAATTGACTTTATTTACAAAATAAAGAGAAAGGGAGGAAGTACGAGATGAAAGTTGAAACCTAGAAAACTAAAAAAATCCCACTTGAAAAAGATTTCCTGCAGCAAAAAAATCATTTTAATGTAGCTTTGATTTCAAATATATTTTTTAGGGAAAATTACATTAAAAACTCCCAACTATGTGCGGTTTAAATATAAAACTCTCAATAATTGATTAATATTTAAAACTCCCAACTTTGGGCCCATTTTAAATTCAAAGTCCAAGATGACTTATAACCGGATAAATTGGTTTTAGTAGAGAAGTAGTGGGACCCAATTGAATTTATTAAGCACCTCACCCGCTTTGACCTTACACGACCCTTCGCTTACCCCTCATTTTTACAAAATGATAACCGGTTAAACAGGTTATGAAATTGTTTAAGTGCTTTAAAATTAAAATGGGCCTAAAGTTGAGAGTTTTGAATAATAATCAATAGTTGGGAGTTTTATATTTAAACCGCAAATAGTATGGAGTTTTAAAAGTAATTTTCCCTATTTGTTATATGTAATGAATATTGTACCCAATCGCTCCCAAATTAATCTAGGTTGTGTTTCTTATTCCCTTGGCTAAATTTTGTACCCACTGTTAAACCACGAATTTCATATCTTAAAAGGTTTAACTTTCCAAATCCCCACAAACCATGTTCCATGTGGCCAAATACTCAAAGGTTACTCCACAGTCCACCCTAACTTTTGTTAAAATAAAGTCAATGGTTTGTAATTACATACCAGAATTACTGCTCCAATTGAGCTGCAGTTGACGAGGTTGACCATTTCATTATTTATAAAAAAAGGTATCTTTTTCAACCATAGCATTTTAAATTCAATTTCATGTGAGCCAAAAGAGAGTGCAGATAAACGTTTACCTGATCACTTGAACTTGGGCTTTAATGATAAGTGTGTCTTGTTCCACAAAACCCTCCGACACTTTAGATAACTCCATAAATTTTTTCCACCCCCAATCATGCTCCTTTTTCCAGAAACGATGTAATGTATCTGTAATAAGTGGTGATCACATACTAGCATAAGATAAACAGTTCCAAACAAAAAAAAGTAGAAAGTAGACACAGAATCATAAAACCACTAACCAGAATATTTAGATTTTTTTGGATCTTTATTCACCACTGCAATCGTGAATTGAGCAAAATGACTCCATCCTGCTCCAAAAGAATAAACATTTGAGCAAGAAAAGCTAAGAAATATTGTATAGTGAGAGACCAAATGGGAGCCGCAACAATTACGAAAGATACAAGACAACTAAAGCAAACCTGGAAGAAGCTTATCATGGTTAGCAACACAAAGAAACAAGGAAAGATGATTGCACACATCACACCCTTGAGGGTAGATCAAGATGTACCTGCCAAACACAAACAAAATCATTGTTGCAGGAAATTGAATTGCCAGTTCACTAATCCAGTAAGAATATTACAATAGCATTTACATAGGTCCCCTCTATGTACAACATATGACTAACATAAAATAATGTAAGCATAAGGAAAGCAATGCATGCACCGACTCCAGTCAGGTAAACATTGAAAGGATAAGTTTCTCAATAGCAAATGAAACAGCTCCCAATCTGTAAAATTAGTATTTAAGTACTAGATAATTGATCACGGGCAAAAATAGACTTAAGCAAAGAAATTAATATCACAAGGGAATAATAGATTTCACTGAGCATGTCCAAACCCCAAACTGAAGCAACGAATTCAAGCGAAAATTCCTAAATTCATCGATTGTAACCTACAATCAGGCAAAGGAAACTAACCATTTGTAGCCACCAACTTCAAATGTGTTACTTCGCAGCTCTCTCTTGTTGATCTCTGAAAACTTATCAATCTTCCACGTGTACTTTCCATAGAGATCAGCAGGTTTTGGCCCTGCAAGATAAAGACAAGCTTCAGTAAGCTAGCCGGGAGAAACTTGTCTGAAAAGAACAAGTTGCAGTGCAGATACATGGCCAAACATGGTACATTGTAACATAAACTTTTTTGCTCCAATGGGCAATGGGCGAGTTATCTAGAACAAGCCAAGCGTCAGGGGGTACAAAGAGTGAGAAATATCAAGAACATAGAATAAGCAGACCGATTCTAAAACCTAGTTAACACCTGATAGCACATGCTAGCTGGGAGGAAAAAAGAGTGAAATCTCAGTGTTGGCCCAGATGGGACCACATACTTAAAATTACTTTACTATCAAAAAAAAAGGTCACATTGAAAAGTTGAAGATCCATAAGCAAAATATCTTGCTGGTCATTTAATAAGGGAAGGCCTCGCTTAAGCTTCATCTGATAGGTAATTACAATTCAATCTTCTCTTAAAAATATACGAGAAAATATCCATGATTAAAAATCAATCTTCCTAGAATCTCATTTATACAAAGATCATCAAATTTTGAAAACTTTCCTTGCGTACTAATAGACTTTAGATAAAGGCATGAAAGATGAACCCAACCACATCTATTAACAAGAACTAGGAAATGTGCAACAAATACGCAGTGGCAAAACTTAGCAAAATATTAGGAGACTCAAAATTTAAGTTGTATTTTGGCATGTGCCTTTAAACTGTGACGCGTTCTAATTAGGAGCCTAATCTTATAAATAGGCATTGTATCCTCTTTTGTGAACTCATTCATAGATTCAAATAATACAAACACATCTTTGAGTTCATCAAAGTTTAGTATTGAGATTTCTTCAATTCTATATTCTGAGCAATGTGTTTAGTGAGTGAAACAAGAAGCTTGGTTCAGTTTGCCTACACAAGAATCTTAGTGAGTGTAGCCAAGAATCTTGAGGGAGATCTTTGCCAAACTAAACTTGTGGATCGGGAGGGTATTGATCACAGATCGGAATCTTCTAATCATATCTAAATCTTTGTAATTCTCTGCATTTAATCTTCATTGCTGCACAAATTGAATTCATCAATTGCACATTCTTGGTGTGATTGCTACAATATCCCTAGGTCCAGACCAAACACGTTTTTTTACACCTTTATTACGCGGAAAATACTGGTGCTTTTTATGAAACCCTTTACAACGCAGCGGATGCAATGTGAAGCGGCCTTATTTTCGCACCTTGCCTAATACAACAAATTAAATATATTTCACTCGCAAACTTGAAAATCAAGCCACAATTTGCTATAAGTAACTGCATCATTTGCGCTCCTTTCAATTTGACACTTATTACTCTAGTTTCTCTCTTTGAATTTGTCATGTTTTCGATTTCATAATCGTGTCATATTTACTATTTTGATAATGTTCTCATATTCTTTCTGTTCATCTCATCACCAACTCGTTTTATCTATTTATCTTTTCCATAGATCCTTTCCATAAAGTTGTTGAGTTTTATTCACCAACTACTAAAAACCTAATAAAAAATTATCCAAGTGTTACAAAATCGAACATATATAGGGTGTGTTGCATTACAATGTTGATTTAAGCAAAATCACGAATCTTATATTACAATGTTGAATCTTCACAAATTTAATATCTTCTATGAAAGCTAAAATAGAAGAATCCAACGATATTTTTAGATGGATCACACTATATTCCTTCATCGAATTTTACTTAAACTTTTTAAATTTTACAGATATTGGGCTAAAGTTGTAAAATATAAAAAAAATAAAAAAAATAAATAAATAAATAAAAAAACTCTAGAGTTTGTCTTAAACATTATATTTATCCTTTATTTATGTTTTTGTTAATGTTTCAAAGACATTTAGTAATTGTTGTTTAATTAATGGTATAATAATAAATTAGTAATACTTAAGTTATGTAGTTGCTATATTACGTAGCTTACTAAGCTCCATTAGATAGTAACAAAAGGTAGCATTGGCGTGAACATGAAAGGAGTGACCCATATAAAGAAGTTAGCAAGGAGGTGATTAACAAGAAGTTTCAACTCTTATTTGGGAGTTACAATCTGATTTATAATTTCTAAGCTAGTTATGCATGATCATGGGTTGAAGTTTTAAACTTCTTAATTTTTCGTCCATTATGAAGAACCCAAAAATCAGACTCTAGCTTTTCCCTCCTCAAGCAATTACATTCACAAAGGAAATTATGCAAGTAATAAACACAAGGTCACGCATGATACTATGGAAGTTACGCAACTTCCATTTTGGTAGTTAGTTATCTAGCATAAAACATGACTGTGATAGTGTCTTAGCTTGTTAATTTCTTTTTTCCTTTGTAAGTTATGTGTTATGACTCAAATATGACGTATTATCTTCCACCCAACCAAAGTTTGTATCACTGGAATTAAAAATCTATCCTTCCTTCATTCATACACATATCATTCCACTTGTTTGAGTTGTGAAATTTGTATCAACAAAAACAATTACATTAGCTAAACATTCATATCGATTTCTTACATTCAAAACACCATCAGTTTATTTGTTCCTATAACCTAATTGATTCTCTACATATTCCTTACGGTAGTGTTGTATCAATAAGGTCTGCTTATATTCATCTCACATTACCACACTTGTTTCCAGTTGTGGTGTGTCTTATCAATTAGCAACAATTGCATCGGTTTCCATGTCCATACTAATCTTTCCTCGAGCAATTCCCAATCTCATGTTCATCATAAACTCTCAAAAGACAAAAATCAGTTTAAAACACACATTACCATAGTTATTCGTTCCACCTTTATTTGTGTTCATTTAAACCTTATACGACTATGTTCAATTAGAATTTATACTATTCGAAGGGTCCTTCTCGAGCATACATCTTGTTATAAGAGCTTTAAAATCTATAAAGGTAAAAATTTGGATTTGATGCAAACAAAAAAAAAAATTGAAACAGCTGCAATCCAATAGTCTGATAGAATTTGATTGTTAATCAGTAGAAATTTGGAGGCCTTTATATGATCCATTGTAAAAATTGCACAACACCATTAAACTTCGAGATCTTAAAGATGTTTAGCTTTGGAATCACTTGATTTAGCTTTAGTGATTTATGAGAAATCAATTTTTCTTTTCAACATAGCTAGATTTGAGCAAATCTAAGCACTATGTCATTTGGCTTCTATATTTGGAGTTTCCCCCACATGTTATGGCCTAAAATGGAACGTGATAGCAAGGCCTATGTTAACTAGACTTGAGTACGAGTACTAGATACGGGTGCGGAGTAATCCGATACGTCATTTATAAATATATAGGATTAGGATAAGGGGACACCGTCCTAGTATTGGATACAGGTACGAGGATACGGAAATTTTTTTTAAAAAAAAAGCTTTTCCATAAAATGAAAGCTATTTTTATTTACTAATAAGTGATAAGTGATGTTATGCCTAAATTAGAAAAGCAAATAAAATTAAAAATTAATTAAAAAAAACCCATTTAAAATTAAATTAATTTTATAATGGACAACTCATACATAATAGGAGTAGAGCATAGAAAATACTAGGTCTAAGTCACTCTAAACTAAGAAAAGCAAAGGAAACAAATAATAATATATATGAGAATAACATGTTATCATGTGTTACTAGAAAACAAAAGGTAGTAAAAAAATTACTCGTAAAATGCATTTGACAGACCACAGTAGTGCAAAGAGCCTAGGAACTCTAAACTTTCCTTTCTAAATTCACTTTCCTTTTACTGTAAAAATATGAACTTTGAAAAAACGATAATCATGGTGTTATTGGGTCAACCAATCCCAAGTTCATGGGCTAGGTAAAAGGGCCCAACATGTTCAGTCAACACCTCGGCAATGTCCCCTTTGGGGTGGAATTACTAAAATACCCTTTGGACAGCCAAACAAGTCATTTATTGCCTATAAATACTCGCAATTATAACCATTTATGGTATGTTCTCTCTCTCTCTATAAGTACACTTGTATTGAATTCTCATTTCGTTATATCGACCACTGACTTGAGCGTCGAAGGGGCTTTCCGGGAGATCGCCCCCAGGCAAGTAACTCTGTTCGTTTTGCAGGTCACCACCCGAACTTGATTTCAGTATTCGGACCTTCAGTAGCCGGATCCGCATTCACAAACAACCCCTTCCAGTCAGGAGGAATTTGACTCGATTTCTACGTAGAAACACAAGGATTTTCATGAACATGGTATGCTTTCTTCGTTTGTCTTTCTCTTCTTGTTCTTCAAACCCCCTTATCTTGTTAAAGCGAGACATTACTCGGGCATCTCATATTTGTGTCATACTAGAGTTTTAAAGAAAATACATACCCAAAATGTGGCGGCGCAAATTTATTTTCCTCTCTCACAAGTTTATGTCATACCCATCTTCATTCCGGCTTACCGGATCCGTATCCGGTATTGGTATTTGTATTGGTCGTATTGAATACCGGTAAGCGGGCCAAATTGAAGAGTCAGACTAACATAAATTAAGGCACAACATGAGGAAATTTTCTTCCCAAGATGCACCAATAACAAAAGGTATGTTCTTTGATAAAGAAGCTTGCACATAACATCCCCAACACTTGTTTTGAAATCACAACTTCAAACCATTTCTCATCCATAACCCCACACCATCAAATGGGTTAACCAAAGTAAAAGCCTACAAGTGACACAACTCGCTCAATTCCATTTCACCAATGGTTAAGTTTATCAAGAGGACGTTTGGTGTGACGTCTTACCCATAGGCTCACATTCTATTAAAAAGGCCATGGCTATATGATTGTAAAGCATGTTGGTTACCACAACCCTTTATTCCTTCATAAAAGACCACAAACACATAACATTCACCCCATTACACCCCCTAAACACATGCACAATCAAAAATTCATAGTGGATATACCATCAACTTTCTCAGAACATCCATACACCCAAAACCATAAATTTGAGCCCCAAAAAGACCTTATCCTCACCAATCTGAGTGATAAAGAAACTCCCAAGAAAAATGCGCGTCAACCTTTGCTTACTCACTGAAAGATATGTTTCATCTCAGTTCGTTAAATCCGGATACATAACAGTGTGTCATTTCATGGTCAAAATGTCACATTGACCTAAGTATAACGTATAATGCACATTATTTCACCATTGTAACGTTAATTCAACATTACAACGTTATTTGACTTCAGGTTAAAGTTTAATCAATACCTATTGACTCTAAATATTACGATCACTTACTTTATAGTTACTCATAATTTATCGTTAAATCCTCTCAAAGTGTTGTTATTCTCCCTCCTCTTTGTTTGAACTTCAAATGCTCATATTATTTTTTCTACATGTAAGTTAAAAGAGGTCATAAAAGAGTGCCCAACCTAAACCAACCCCTTGTGACTGACCTAGTAGGGAAGAGAAGTTGTTTTCTTTCCCTCCTAAAGGAAAGTCACCAAACATGGTGAATACTTTCATAAAGCACACGTATGAAAAGGAGTTAACAATGCAAGTCATAATCCATTACTAATCCAAGTCATCACATGGAAGTAGGTTTCAGTTTCTAATTTCTTTATGTTACTTTTGTTTCGCCTCCTAAAAATACGTAGGATTTAGTTACGAACTTTGTTCTTGAATTAGGTTTTAGTTTCTAAACGTTAATTTTGAAGCTTTAAGGCTGGTATACGCTTATTTATGCGACTCACTATTTCATATATGCTATCAGTTTCAACATTTTACCCCAAAACACAAACCACAAATCTACCATATTTCATCAAAATATAATATTTCATCCAAATTATATTTTTTCCCCAAATCCAAAGATGGTAGAGTTAAGGTTTATGTTTTAGGGGAAAAAGTTGAAACTGATGGCATTTGAAATTGTGAGTTGTATAAATAGGCGTACACCAGCCTTAAACTTTCGAAATTAACGTTTACTAACGTTTTTATGTGCAAAAAAGTCACAGCGGAACAATTACCTAAACCTCAGGGTTACCACGTGGATTTTTAAAAAGTTTTGGTGAACCCAAAACCTCAGGGTTACCACATGAAATTTCACTTAATTTATTTAATAATGCACACCAAAAATAGGAACAATTAATGAGCAATGAATGAAACGTATCTATTACCTCCATCGTCATCACTGTCGGTATCCCAATAGGGAGGTGAAGTTGAAGGGGTGCAACTCTCAACCTGGTCGGAAGACCTCCACTCTGTTACTTCACTTGATTGGTGCTGCGCACTCGACAATCTCTCCAATGAACTTGCGCCAGCTGAGCCGTCGGTCACAATTGAAGCCATATACCCTTTAACCCTTCCCTTAATACTTTCAGCTCCTCCCACTGCAATAGCAAAGCCAATACCACCATATAGCAACAAAAAAAACAAAAAAAAACAAAAAAAAACCTTCAAAGCACAGTATAAAGGAAAAATATCAGCTCAAGTAAATAACTAATTTAGTAGAGTTGAGGCAATGATCAAAGATTTCTAAAATCAACCATTTAGAAAGAATAAAATCAACAAGAACAAGAAAAGTGAAATTGCAAAACAATTAGTAAAAACAAAAACAAGAAAAGGAAAGATAAACTACAAAATACAAGTATGAAGTAAGACAAATATATAAAAATTGAGCAAACACCTAGGTATCGAATTGTATAAAGACAATGAAAATCAGCAAATAGATCCTAACCTAGTCAAAAAAATCAAAAACCCTAACAACCTGGAAGAGAAATTGAATTGAAAAAGAAAAGAGAGTAAAACAAAATCAGATAAGAATAAGAAGCGGAAGAGGGAGAGTGTAGAGTAAGAGATAGATCGACAATTTACCAGAAATGGTTTGAGACGACAAACAATGTTTACAGAAAATATAGAGAGAGAATGAAAGCGGAAGACAATTTGGGATTTTGAGGTCGCAGCTACTGCAACGCACAAGTAACTCATTTAAACTTTTTTTACTCCGTTTTTTTTTTTAAATTTACGAGATAAATTCTATATTTATCTGGCATACTTACAAAATCCCTGCAAATTAGGAGGTCTATTAAATTTTCAAAATTGGGATAACTTAGGAATTTCTATAAATACGGGATGTGTTAAATTTTAAAATTATATTATATTTTAGGAAAATTTGATTCTAAATGGAGGGAAACAAAAAAACTTCAGTAGTCTTGATTACTATACACTGCAAAATTTGATTCTAAAGGTGGAAGAAGATGAAGATGATGAAGACGAAGAAGTAAAGAAGATAGTGGAAAAAAGATGAAGATGATGAAGATGAAGAAGTAAATAAGATGATGATGAAGATGAAGATGAAGAAGTAAAGATGATGATGATGAAGATGAAAATGATGAAGATGAAGAAGTAAAGAAGATGGTGGAAGAAGATGAAGATGACCTTTTCATCCGGTTAAAGGTCATCCGAACCTTTAAAAGCGAATGACCCCCAAAGTTCGAACCTTTATAAGATAAACGAAAGTTCGAACCTTTAGAAGCAAATCAGGCAAAGTTCACACCTTTAGAATCAAATTTTCCTACTTTTTATTTGGTATAAGTTAGGAAATCCATCATATCATCATAAACTATACTAAAACAATATCTTAATGTGACACGTGTCACTACCACAATGATTCGCTTCCCGCCGAAAACACTTGCGCATTCATCACAATTATTACAATTGTCAATTGCCGCCTTTAAATCAATTGTCAATTGAATTACTACTTGGCTAAATCAATTCAAAATATTTATAGAAATATTATTATTCATCTAAATCAATTCAAAATAATGAATAACTTTAGCATTATATCAATCAGTATAATTTTAATATTATTGATTGAATATTTAGCATGATATCAGTCGATATACAATAATTCATAGAAATATTATTATTGTCTAAATCAATTCA
Source organism: Amaranthus cruentus (assembly GCA_019425755.1). Lineage (NCBI taxonomy): Eukaryota > Viridiplantae > Streptophyta > Magnoliopsida > Caryophyllales > Amaranthaceae > Amaranthus > Amaranthus cruentus. Next base: position 18,047,523 of record CM033463.1, read on the forward strand.
AACTAATTATATTAACGTATATTCTAAGTGTAAATATTATTTGTTTATAATGCTTTTAAAAAGCTATGCATGTTTCTATTTAAACATAAATAAATCCCTGTAGCCTGACTACAATTTGTTCTTCCACGGTTTACAATCTGTTCTTCCACGGTTGAATTAATTAAATCTTATGAACAATTATTAAAACTAATCTATTTATTCATGTAGCCTGACTTAAAATCTTTTATGATTATGCTTTTTTTCATCATTGTATATTAATTAAATCTAATATTTCAATTAGATGTTTTCAAACTTTTGAGTATTAATTAAATCTCTTATTGTTAAATTTCTATATATTAACATAACTCATATGACTTCATTAGCATAAAACAATGATAAACAATTTTTAGAAATTAGATAACCAAATTAGACTTCATGGTACTAATTTATTGTATCTTCAAAGAAATTTTGAGACCAAAAAACAAAAAGATAAAAGTGAACTTACATATGATTTTCTGGATCAAAAAGCCAAAGAGAATTAAAGAGTACTTCTTTTCACTTCTTCTTCAAAAATATCTTCAAAAGAGAAACTAAAATCAGGTTATACAGAGTGCGCCTTCAATCAGATTATAAACGGTCAACCGACCAAAAATTTGGATTTTGTTGTTTTTAAAAGAAATTGGTTTCAATTAACCGATTAGAATCAAATTAAAGACAAAACCATAGAATTAGAAATTTAGATAGAGAGAGAGAAAAAGGGTTGTTGCCTGTTGCCTGTTGCCTGTTGCCTGTTGCCTGTTGGTACTCTTATGTCAAAAACGGCTGGCATAGTAATGAAGTTTTGATTGAGTTATCCCAAATAAACTAAAGAGGAGACAATAAGTAGGGTATTCATTGGGTCTATTATATGATGGGCTAAGTTTTCAATACTTCATTTAGCCCATGCTAAAAAATGGAAAATGTAGACAATCAAAAATAAAATAATTGTGTATCAAAAATTAAAAAAAAAAAATTCAAATGTGGTAAGACAATTTTTATTGGACTGATTGAATGTACATTTAAAGTTCTAAAGTGATTAATTATAATATTAAAGTAATCACTTACAATTTTAAAATGATCAATTATAATCTTAAAGTAGAGTCTTACAATACTCAACATTAACCTTACAGTAATCACCTAGAATTTTAAAGTGACTAAATAAATAAATATATTGATTATATGTATTTGTTAATAATGAATCGTTTTCTTACAATACTTAGTGGAATAATAACATGGCATGTAAACCAAACTATCCACCCAACCATACTTTTTTAACATGATTTTGTGCTTTGATATTTTACTGAGCAAAGCAAGTTAAAACACTAAATGAATATTTTTATTTTATATCTCCGAAATCACTTATGAGACGATATCTATTAATCTGAAATCAATGAACACTAATCGGTAAAAGGTGACCATTTATAATCTTAAAGGTATTTATAAAAGAAAATGAGGAATATGAGAGGTCTAGATATTGATGAGGGAAAATGAAACTGCAACCTTAAGCTAATCATGCCGTCTGAAAATCATCACAGCCGTTTTATAACCATTTCGTTCTTATATCAACAAGGTTGTATTCATGACTCTTAATCTTTATTCTTTTATTTCTCCTTAGTAATATCAGTCGTTTCATATACATTGCTGTCAAGTTTCAATTCTCTATTTCTATATTATTATTAATAATAATAATAATAATATTATTATTATTATTATTATTATTATTATTATTATTTTGAACAAGAAAAATATTACATTGATCAAACTCAGACAGGTACAACATCAGTATGAAAGTAGAACCCATCTTCTAAGAAAGGTTGAACCACCCTACTCTTTGTGTGCATAAAAGGGAAGGAAACACCTCAGGGAACAAAACAAGAAAATTAGACTTGATAGAGTCTCTTAAACCAAGTTTGACACCTCACCTCCTGGAGGATCCTTTTAGTGACAACAACAGTGCTCATACTCATCATCCAAATAGCTTCATTCCGGGTTCGCCACACCATATAGGTAAGGCTGCAGAGACTGATGAGGATCAGAGATCTACGGAATCTAGGTACCTTCCATTTCTTGGAAGCAAGTCTGTATAGACCATGAGGAATTCGAATAGCTAGCCACTGCTCCATAAACTGCAAACAATGTATACTAAAAACACATTGAAAAAAGATATTATCAATAGACTCGGGTGCAGCATTGCACATAGGGCAAATGTTATCATTAAGGACACCCATTTGAACCAACTTATCTCTGGTTGTGTCTGCACATCTACTCACTCAATTGGAGCTTTACAGAGCAGAGCCTCTTCAGAGCCCATCTAGCCGTTATGGGAGGGTTGAAGAGCATCCAATCAGCACATTTCGTGTAAACTTCGTGGACCCATTTGACCCAGAGGGACTCTTGCATTGAACTGATATGCCAGGCAAGCTTGCCCACAGACACTAGATTCCATACATCAAGGTTTCGGATCCCTAGGTCACTACTCTTTGGTTGGCAAACCTTAGATCAACTGACGTTACCTCTAGAGTTCTTTGCAAAATCACCGTGTCATAAAAAAGATCGACAAGATACTATTATCACCAATGCCGCAGAAAGAAAGAGGAAGAAGTACACAACTAAGTGCGAGGAGAACGGTTACAAATTCATCCCTTTTTCTTACTCCACCTTTGGAGAGCTAGGTGAAGACGCCCTCAACCTGCTATCAAGGATTGCATCGGTTACTGTGAGCAACTCGAGTATCACTAGGTCTCAAGCATACATTTTTTATAGACTAGTCTTTTGTATTCAAAAAGGTGTGGGTGTTCAGCTTGTTGCTCGACTCCCCACCAATTTCTTGTAAAATCTTTTTCTATGATATGAAACACCTTTATTATTATTATTATTATTATTATTATTATTATTATTATTATTATTATTATTATTTATTATTATTATTATTATTAGGAAAAATTACCTAGAATAATCCAAACTATTCATGATTTTCCTATAATAATCCCACCTATTGATTAACCATGAATAATCCCAACTTTGAGGGGTATTTTCCTAGAGTAAACTTGGGTAACCCGATAACCTATTATAGTAGGTAATTCACCAAAAAAATAAATTAAATATTAACTTAAAATTAGAAAATATTGTTGAAAATTTACATAAAAAATTCTAAATAATAAAAAAAATCAAAATTTTTTTATGAACATTGTTTTAACATAATAATAATAATAATAATAATAATAATAATAATAATAATAATAATAATAATAATAATAATAATTTTCTCTTCTCCCTCTTCTTTCTCCCTCTAGGTTTTCTCTCTGAAATTGGTAAATCGGTGTTTCCTGTTTCCAATTTCCGGCCATGGGCAGGAGAGGCCGGCCGGCGAAGGCGAAAGTAGTTCCGAGGAAGCAATCTAGAAGTTGTTCTTCTCGTGAGGGGTCTTCAACATCACCGGAGAGAAGCCTTTTTCAGTCTGTAAATGTTGATCAAATGCGTGGGGTTCTGACTCCATGTATTACGAATGCGTCTCAAACGGTGGTGGGTCTGAGTTGGGTCTCAGTACTCAAAGCATCGGGGAAGAAACCTCATACGTCCTCTTCCGGTCCACATGATGCGGATGGTGGTGTTTCCAGTTCACATACTGCTCGACAAACAAGTCTTGAGCTTCCAGTACCTGATTTTTCGGTTCCTACGAAGCAGACTCACTCTTCTTCACCTAGCCGTGGGCAAGCTGCTCTAGTGACGTTACCTTCTCCGCGGGTGACTAATGGTATACCTCTTCCTTCCTCTTCTCGTTCTATTGGAAAATTTTGCAACTCTGATATTGAGGATGAAATTAGGTTTTGGTCTACTGCTGTAGTGTGTTATGTAACTAGCTCGAATCCTCCTCTCCCAGTGGTTGAGGGTTTTGTTAATAGGATTTGGAAAGACCAAGTGATTAATAAGGTTGGAATGGTAAATCGTGGAGTCTTTCTTGTTAGATTTGGTTCTAAGGAGGATCAGGAGAAGGCTTGCAATATGAATGGTATTCTTTTTGATAAAAAACCATTCATTGTGAAACCTTGGTCCCCTAAAATTTTATATGACAAAGCTAGTTTGACCACGGTTCCGGTGGGTTAAATTACCGAAACTTGATATGAGATATTGGTCTGAAAGGGCATTGCAATCCATTGCAGGGTATTTAGGGACAGTACTTAAGGTTGATTAGGCCACTCTTACCAAGTCCCGGTTAATGTATGCTCGTATTTTGGTTGACATGAATGTTGCGGAGGGTTTCCCTGAGGAACTCTTTTACTCAAATGAGCTTGATGAGCTAATTGCTCAACCGGTTCAATATGATTAGGTACCCATTCAGTTCGGGCATAATCATTCTGATTGTAGATTGGGTAAACCTAGACAACCCCTTGATGTTGATGATAATGGTTTTCGAGTGCTTAAGAAATCTTTTCAGGGGAAAAGGTGGACCTAAGAAGAAGGCAGCCACATCTAGTCTCTTTGAGTAGGCAAGTAAGGAGGTTGTTACCGAGCAGGCTAGTAAGGAGGTGGTCTCTAAACTAGGGACCAAAGAGGTAGTTGTACCCAATGTTTCTGTTGGTGGCTCTTTCCTCAATGACAAGGAGCAGCACCTGTCAAAGCACAGTGATAGTCTTGTAGAGGTACAAACTGGAAATTCGTTTGCCCTTCTTAATCCACCCTTGGATTTGGATCACACTAGCCACTTGGAGTTAGTCGAAATAAGAGCGTTGGGGGCTGACCCCATCCCGAGTAATGATTAACCTTGGGGTTTGGAACGTCAGGGGACTAAATAAGGTTAATAAACAACTTGAAGTTGCACGCTTCTTGGCTGAGCATAACATTAGCCTTATTGGTCTTCTTGAAACCAAGATCAAACGTGTAGGTCTTGGTGCTCTCTATCTTCGAGTTTTTCTAGGGTGGTGCATAACTAGTAATATCGCATGGCATGCTGGGGGGAGAATTATTCTTGGATGGCGGAGTGAGGATATTCACATTGATATTCTTCAATGTGATAGTCAATTTATCCATGTGAAGGGTGTTCCTAAGTCAGGATCTACTTTTCATTGTACCTTTGTTTATGGCTCGTCTGTAGTTCAAGAGCGCCGGAAGTTATTCACGAGTTTGCAGTAGTTAAGTGCCTCTATTCAGACTCCTTGGATTCTTTTGGGAGATTTTAACTGCGTAGCGAATTTTGATGAGCGTCATGGTCAACCCATCCGCCTTCACGAGATTCAACCGTTCCGTGATTGCTTAGATTGGTGTGGTCTTCATGATATTCTTATGTTGGTCGTTTTTTTTACATGGACTAATAAGCAGGGGGGATCGGACGTGTCTTGAGCAAAATTGATCGGGTTCTTGGTAATGATCATTGGGATGAGGCTTGTTTGATCATTCAGCAGGGGAAGAGGCCTTTTCATTTCTTTAATTACTAGAGTACTAAAGGTGATTTCCTGGAACGGGTTAGGGGTGTTTGGAGTACTCACATTGAGGGACATCTTAGTTACCAAATAAATTAAAAGCTATTCATATTGAAGAAGCAGTTGCGTGTTTGGTATGCTAAGGAGCATCACCAGCTGGACGTACAAAGGGCTCAAGATTTTTTGGCCAATATGCAACTCCAACTCCACAAACAACCTAGTAATGCGGAGTTAGCAACGACAGAGAAACAAGCTGCCTCGCATTTATATCAGCTAAAGAAAGATCTTGAAGATGCAATGAGGCAAAAGGCGAAGTTACAGTGGGTTCAGCTTGGCGATGAGAATACAAGCTTTTTTCATCAAAGCATTAAGCATCGCCAGCGGTCCAATAGGATCACCTTTTTAAAGCTTAATGGGATTGACATCACAGATCTATATTTGATTCAGAAGGAGTTTTCTCTTTTCTATACCAACCTCTTCTGCACTCCTCTTACGAACAAAGCCACGATTAAATTGTCGATTGCTCGTAATGGTCACATCTTATCTGATTCAAAGAGGGAGCTACTTCAGTTATCTTTTACAAAGGAGGAGATTAAGGAGGCCTTGTGGAGTATTCCAAACGATAAGGCTCCGGGACTTGATGGTTTTAATAGTCGATTTTATAAAGCGTCGTGGGATGTGGTTGGCGAGGATGTTGTTGGTGCTATTACTCATTTTTTTGAAAATGGGAAGATGCCGCGAAGTTGGAACACATCTACAATTACACTGATTCCTAAAGTGCGATGTCCTAATTACCCGGGTGAGTATAGACCAATCTCTTGTTGCCATGTCTTATACAAATGCATCTCCAAGTTGATTTGTTCTCGGCTCCAACTAGTTCTTAGTAGCTTAGTTGACCAAGCTCAAGGGGCTTTTCTCCCGGATAGGAGTATTATGCATAACATTCTGTTATGTCAGGACCTCGTTAACTAGTATAGTAGGCAAAACTGTGCTCCTAGTTGTTTGATTAAGATTGATCTACAGAAGGCATATGATACTATGGAATGGTTGTTTATTAAGGAGATGATGGTTGCTCTCAATTTTCCAGCTCACTTCATATCCATTTTGATGACATGTATCACCTCTACTAGCTACTCTTTATTGATTAATGGCTGTCCGTCCCCTACTTTTCAGGCTCGTCGAGGTGTACGTCAGGGTGACCCCTTATCACCCCTACTATTCGTACTTGGAATGGAGTACTTGTCTAGACTTTTGCGAAGTGTTGAGGGTAGTTATGGTTTTCATCCTAGGTGTAGGAGAATTAAATTGACTCATCTCTACTTTGCGGATGATCTGATGCTTTTTGGTAAGGGGGATGTTTCTTCGGTTCGTACAGTTTATAATTGCATACAAAGTTTCTCTCAAGTTTCATGCTTGCGTGTCAATCCCTTAAAGTCTGCCATTTACACGGCGTTGCTTCCCATGTCCGAGAGGCTATTGGAGACTTAATTGGGTTCACATTTGGCACTCTTCCTTTTCGTTATTTGGGTGTTCCTCTCTCGTCCAAGTGTTTTTCCATAGCTGAATACGAGATTTTAGCTGATAAGATGACGAGTAGGATTAGGAATTGGTAGGCTAAACACCTGTCTTATGCGGCTAGACTCCAACTCATAAACTCTGTTTTGATGGGGGTGTCTTCGAATTGGTGCCAAATGTTCATTTTGCCAAAGAAGGTTATCCGGTGTATAAATGCTATTTGTAGATTGTTTCTTTGGTTTGGGACTGCAGACTCTCATAAACCTGGATTGGTAAATTGGAAAAAGGTTTGTAAGCCTAAGAATGTCGGCGGTCTCGGTATTCGCAATCTTCACGTGTGGAATCAGAGTGTTGTTGGGAAGATTGCTTGACATGTGTATGTACTGAAAGAGTCTTTGTGGGTTAGATGGGTGAATGGCGTGTATACCAAAGGAGGTCGATGGGAGGTGTTCAATGCACCGCCAACAGCTAGTTGGGTGATGAGAAAGCTTTGTCTTGTCAAAGGTACTCTAAAGGAATGGATTTTTCAGGATACGTATTCCATTAAACTAGTATACTCAGAGCATTTCAAAGTATGTGCCAAAGTTCGATGGAGGTTTGTGCTTTGGAACAAAATGTCTATTCCTCGACATCGCTTTTGTGTTTGGCTTGTGGCATTAGAGAAGCTGAAGACTAAGGATAAGCTTTATAGTTTTGGAGTGACACTTGATGCTTTATGTCCTTTGTGCGTTACTACTACTGAAACTGTGCGACGTTTGTTTTTCGAATGCCTGTTTAGTAGGAAATGCCTTGATGGCTTAGAAGTATGGGTGGGAGTTCGGTTCAAGAGCATTGCAACTATGGACTTCCGTAAATTAAAAGTAAGGAAAATACAACAACATATTTTACGTACCATTTTTGCGTGCGCAATTTATAACATATGGAAGAATAGGAATATGGTTAGCTGGGATCATTTGGTTCCTCACCCGTATCATTCGGTTAGTCTGATTAAGACACAGGTTAAATGTAGAATTAGAACTCTTAGACATATTGATTCTTTGTCAAATTTGAGTTTGACATGAGGGAGTTGTTGTTTGTTTGATGTTCTATTGCCGGCACATTTTGTTTGCTGTTGGTTGATCTGACCATTTGCGTTAAATCTGGCTCATTTATGGATATTGCTGACTACCTGTTGGTTAATGAGTGTGGGTGTTGGCTCTGCTGTTTTGAAGATGCTGTGGTGCTAGAGGCAGTTGTCTTCTTGATGTTATATTTTCTTCCTCATGTTTTCGATACACTGAGGGCCTATTGCTGACTGATATTCTAATCTGCTTTCGATTGATATTCTCTGAGGCTGCTGTCTTATTGATATTCTTGGATTGATATTGATTCATAGTTTGTTGATTGCTGTGGTTTTGTTTGCCCTGTGCTGAGCTACGGAGATAGAGATATATTATTTCTGTTGGTTTCTGCTGGTTCTTTTGCTTAAAATATACTGCTGGTTCTGTTTCTCTACTCCCTTGATGTTTTCTGACCTGGAGTTCTACTGGTTGCTATTTGCTGGTGGTGTCACATGTGTCTGCTGGTCTACGCATGAGTGCTATTTCTCTTGAGTACCTGCTGGTTTGCTGATGGTTTCATGAATGCTGCTCTCTGCTACTTCTTTTGATGAGATGCTGTGGATATTTTAGATGTTGCAAGCCCTCTTGTTGTGTTGTTGGCCTTTTGATAAGATGCTGCTGCGATTTTCTACCTATTCTGTTTCTGATGATGTTCATCCCTGTTGGTGTCTAGGTTGCTTTGAACTACGGGTGTTAAAGTGCTATGCTATATTGCCTTGCTTACTGCTGATCTATTTTGAGCAGATCTGCTACGGATATTGGCTGGTTTTTGCTGGAGCTTTTGTTTTCCATGATTTATTTTGATGTCTGTTGATGGTTGCTGATTGAGCTACTGATAGGCTGCATTGTGTACCTGCTGATGTTGCTGATTGCTGGTCAATACTTGTTGGTGTGTTTGAGTATTGCTGCTGCTCCTAGTTGGTTGCTATTGTACTGAAGCTGCTCCTACTTTGTTTGTGCTACTGGTCTGCTGCTCCTACATAAGCAGTCAGGAAATAGGAAGCTGCTGTCTAAGGTTGGATGCTGCTTGTGGGTTGGCTTCTCCTATCTCACAAGCTTATGCTTTAGCTCCAATGTAGAGTTGTGTTGGATTCATACTTTGATGTATATATTTTTTGCACTGTATAGCTTTATTTTGCTGACTTCTTATGTCAGCTTGTTTTTTAGGCCTCGGTTTTTTGCCCGTATGCACATGAAGAGTGGGCCGTGGAAACCCTTCATAGAAGTTGGGCCTTGGTTCCACACTGATGCAAATATGTTTTTTCGAGTCTCCTATGCCTTGATGTATTTGGTTTTTTATTGGTGAATGAAAAAGTTTTATTTGCCAAAAAAAAAACACACATTTTTTAAACATTTTTTTCGACATTTTATTTTAATTTTTCTTTTTTTTTAAAAAAATAAAACTTGCTATAGCAAGTCATCCCGTCACCAGATTTACTCTAGGAAAATGCCCTTCAAAGTTGGGATTATTCATGGTTAATCAATAGGTGGGATAATTGTAGGAAAATCGTTAATAGTTTGGATTATTCTAGGTAATTTTTCCTTATTATTATTATTATTATTATTATTATTATTATTATTATTATTATTATTATTATTATTATTATTATTATTATTATTATTATTATTATTATTATTATTATTATTATTATTATTATTATTATTATTATTATTATTAAAATTTTATCTTAATAGAAACTAAGGAACAACAATTACGCGATTTTAATTATAATATGACCTACACGTTAATACTATTTATGTAAATAACTATAATCGACATATAATTTTGGTCTATGATTTTTAAATATCAAATGCTCATAAGGCATAAAATATTATTATATGACATACTCATATATTAACCGAAAAAAATTTAATCAAAAATTAACGGGGTATTATAGAAGCAATAGAAGATTTGGACACATATCACTAGAACAAGAATGTACATTGAAACTTTATTCTTATAACAAATTGAAACTTTGTTAAAGAATGTAAATCAAGTAAAATTTTATATAATAAAATTATGATTTAATCCTTTTAACAAATCAATTTTATTAAAGGATTATTCAAAGAAAAACTTATATAAAATATTCAATTCTTCTAAAAAGTCATAGGATATCATCATATATAAAATATAAAATATAATTTATCATACAAGTAAAATCTACAATTAACAACTAAATTTCACTTACCCTTGATTAAAAGATTGGATAAACACAAAGTTTTTTTTTTCTTTTTTTTTTTTTGTGAATAACCGAAAATGCAAGAGCAAGAAGGAGAAGAATTTTTCTGATTTTCTAACCCAAAACAAGAGTGAAAATGAAGAGGGTTTGCATATAAAAAGCTTTAAAGACAATTCTCTCTTAATTGTGCATTAAGAAGAGAGTTACAACCCTTTAATTGAACTCCCTCCATAACTGGCCCCCTTCCCTCTCCTCACTCACTTATTTTTTTAATTAATTAATTATGTGTTTATTGCATTCATTTCATTTTATACATATTAACTCACTTAATTTATTATACTTGTCTATTATTAATTTATTTAAATATTTAATATTCTATAAAAATTACGGGGTGTTACAATTATTGTGTTGAAGTGGTTAGAATCGAAAATAATTGTCAAATGCTTGAAATTACGTGTTAAGTTGCGTTTTAAGTGTTTAAAAGCGTTTTTGTCACTTTCGCGCGTAAAAAAGCTTAAACTTGGTTTGTTATGCACGCAACTTGGCACACAACACTATTTGGTATATATTATTGTGTTGAAGTGGTTAGAATCGAAAATAATTGTCATATGCTTGAAATTACGTGTTAAGTTGCGATTTTAACGGTTTTGAAGCATTTTTGTCACTTTTGGGCGTAAAATAGCTTAAACTTGGTTTGTTATGCACGAAACTTGGCATACAACACTATTTGGTATATATTATTGTGTTGAAGTGTTTAGAATCGAAAATAATTGTCAAATGATTGAAATTACGTGTTAATTTGCGTTTTTAAGTGTTTTGAAGCGTTTATGTCACTTTCGCGCGTAAAATAGCTTAAACTTGGTTTGTTAAGCACGAAACTTGGCACACAACACTATTTGGTATATATTATTGTGTTGAAATGGTTAGAATCGAAAATAATTTTCAAATGCTTGAAATTACGTGTTAAGTTGCGTTTTTAAGTGTTATGAAGCGTTTTTGGCACTAACATATATAATATATTTTTTCATAGTGTTTTCACCAAGATAATAGCATAGACTACTACGTTATTAAATTTATGGATGATAATCTGTGAAGTGAAAGACAAAGTTCTGTGTATCTTGCTAATTTATTTGTAGTTATGTTTATATGTATTTTGATATTATTGACTTTATATATTAATATATGTATATTATTTTAGATAATTATATATATATATATATATATATATATATATATATATATATATATATATATATATATATATATATATATATATATATATATATATATATATATATATATATATATTATTTTGGTGATAATTAATGGCGATTATGGCTGCTGCATTATTATTATTTATTTATATTTTATAATGGTGATTGTATAAACTATTATTATTAGAACAAAAAAAAATATATGTAAAGGCTGCGGTTTTTGGGCCAACCGCAGCCTATAGTGCATTTTTTTGAAAAATGAAAAATGTACTATATGCTTTGGTTGTGCCCAAAAACCGCAGCCTATAATACTTATGTGTGCTGCGTTTTTTA
>CM033463.1:18064299-18115403 GCA_019425755.1 Amaranthus cruentus
TAGCTATTGAAAGAGAAGAAGATAACAATAGGAATATTTCGTCAAGTTCTACATCAGCGCCAAAGAAAAAGTAAGTTTTAGCTAGATTAACATGTGATGCTTTTCTAAATAGACTAGGGTTTGACCGACAAACCTTAGGAGGTATTTATAACACCCCTGAATTTTGAGTAACTAAACTATATTATATTGCATATTAATTCTACCGAAATTTCGGTAGAGTTCCGTTTGAAATATGGACTGCCTAAAATATTATTTTAGGACCGACGTCTAAAATATAAACATGTTTCAACAAAATATCCGTTCAATATTCCAAGTTTTGAGCTCCACATAGCTCAATCGCCAGCATATCTCCTAACTCGAAATTTCAGGCGTGTTATTCCACGATTATTTTAAGAATAATCGCTAAGGAAATTATCCAACCAACATCTAAATCATAACTTAAGTTAAACTATTACAACCTAACCGAAAAGATTTAGCGCTGATTAATATTGACACCTTTAAGTCTTAATAGTAGTTATACATAAAACTAAGGCGGAAAGAAATATGATAACTATATACACAAAATGAGTGGACGTAGCTCTCTGCCCGTAACCCGACTCTAACCTTCAGGTACCTGCGTATAACGACATGTAATATAAGCCAAACAGGCTGAGCTAGGTTCCATACTGTGAATCCAAACATATATGTTGATAGGATATATTACATATATATACTACTAATCATTTACCTTTGCAAACACAATACGATAAAAAAAATAATACGTTATAAAATCACTTTCACTTCATTTTTTGTTTTCATAAATCAAACACTGTTCCATTTTCTTTAATAAATCATTCTCTTTCAAAATCTTAAAATCACCAATCAAATCTATGGAATGGAACGAACTTTATTTCCATTGGGCTAGCTAGGCCCTCCGGATAACTATTAGACAAAGATCCCTAGTGTGCATACCCCACAAACGACCAAACCATAATAGAAGATCTAAGTACGAGGTACTGATCAACGTACCCCCCAACTATTATGTAGTGTTAAGATTATCCCCATGAGGTTCCAATTCCTTGAGACACCAAAAAGGTAATTCCTTTTTCTAAGACATTAAACAATCTATAACTTTTTTGTAACTATTCTATGATTTCAAGGTTTGAAAAACCACTTTCTATATTAAGAAGAACATCTCCTTATGCTAAAACCAATCTTAGCTAAAGAGAAAGATACATAACTTTGTACTCTTTTCTCGTAACTAATAAAGATTCGAGTAAGAAATCTAACCTTTTAAATTACGGCAAACCAACTAGCACAATCAATACGACTCCTCAATGAAATCGGCATCTACAATATAAACATGTATGTGTTTAATAATCGATGGTAGATTTGACTTGACTAGCTAATGAACTTTGTTTAATTTTATTTTTATGAAATATCAACTTTTTATTTGAATGTAATATAACTTATAAGTATAATTAATGTAATTAAACCACCAAGTATTTTTAATAACCAAAGTAATATCCAACATACAAAAACACTCTCTTAGTTTTATTAATCAATAATAAAACTCTAATTTAATATTTAAATTTCAGCAAAAACTTAAAATGGACATAACTTCCTCTATACATATCCAAATCATGCGTTTCTTGAGCCTATTTTGGGTAAAATTTCGATACAAACAACTTTTGTGAAATAGCATTTTCGCAAAAAAGGCCCGGAAACTGCTAAAATTCATATTTCTACATCCTACTTCAAGATAAATGATAGAAAAATTAATAATCTAGGTTACTAATAAACACATAATTAACTCTTCATTACAACTAATTCATCTATAGAACCTTAACATCAAAAAGCCCCAAATCAATTTCATAACATAAACCCTAATTTGTAAAACTTAACAAAAATCAAAATTAAATGAAGAATAAAACTTACCCAGACCAAAGAAGGTCGAAAACTATCAAAATTTGAGAAAAATCGCCTCATAAAGAGCCCTAAACTCCCCAACATGCACCAAGATCAAAAATTCGAAAGCTTTTTCTAGCCTCTTTGAAAATGTGATATATTATACTTGTAAGATCAACAAAAACTAGTGATATATTTTAGAGGATTAAGATGGAAGGTGAAAATAAATAGGAAGCAAATTACTAAGAGGGAGGAGATGAAGTTTAGACTCAAGTAAGGGAATGGCGGTGAGTAATACCGTGTTTCATTCCTTTATCTTACTTTTCTTTTCTTTTTTATATTATATTATTTATTTATTTTATTTTAATGTAAAACTACCCATTTACTCTTTATCATTAATTATATAATATATTTCTTTATAGTTATCAATATTACTTAAATTATTATTATTATTATTATTACTATCATTATTTTTATTATTAATATATTTATAATATCCAATATAAAGTAGAATTAAATAAAGGAAAAATTACCCAGAATAATCCCAACTATCATCGATTTTCCTACAATAATCCCAACTATCAATTAACCATGAATAATCCCATTTATTGTATCGGTTTTCCCGGAGTGCTGTTGGATGACTTGTGACCGGTTCCTAATAATTAATTTAATTTCCTTTTTTTTTGTTTTCTTTTTTAAAAATGTTTTAAAAAATCCCAAAGCCTTCTCCTTTCTTCAACAAAGCTTGGTCCTTCTATTCCAGTAGCCATTCCATCGTAGGGAAACCTCCAATCTTCAACCAAGTTGGTCCTTTCTTCATCAATTTTGACGACGACGCTGGTTCACAGAAGCATACTGATTTTCGACCTCCATTCCAATAGCAATTAATGGTAAGTTTTCTTAATCCTGTAAAATTAATTTAGGGTTTCAAATTTCCCCTTTTCATTTCCAGTTATGCATTCTAAATTTTTTTGTTGATTTGATCGATGCTAGGCTAATCTCTGTGATTCCTTTATAATAAAATGGTAGTTTAGTGGGGTGTTTAAAAGAACAAAGATTGAATTAGAGTATGTGGGTGGTATGTGTAAATCAATGAGTATAGAACCTGACAGGTTATCTTGGTTTGAACTTAATGGGATAGTTAGGAAGACATTGGTTTCAAGTCTCCATTCACCTTGTACTACTTGGACCCTAAGGCAATGAATTTTGTGGAAGGGTTGAAGAAACTAATCAATGATGTTTCTGTAAGTGAAATGGGTAGTCTTGGTACTGACTTTAAGGTTGTAGATGTATAAGTAATTGATGTTAAAGATGATGACAATTTGTCTTTGGAATTGAAAAAAGTAGGCAGTATTGTAGGTAAAGCACATGGCTTTGTGGGTGAGAGGAAGAAATTAACACCTAGGAAAACATATAAAGGTACATATGTGACAAGTGGTCCCCAAGACCTCATTAAAAAACCCAACCCACCTAACATTTCAGATATTTATAATGAATCTGAAAACCATAGTTGCTTTCGTAATACCCCAAACAATCCCACAAACTCACAACTTGAAAAGAATTATAAGGTAATCCCCATTGAACAAGGTTTATCAGAAGATGAGCTAGATTTTACTTATGATTGGTATGAGACTTGGCCTGGTAAAATTGCATCTGGTGAGATAAATGAGGGTGAAAAAGAAGCTTTTGAAGATGAAGATGATAGCACAGATCTAGATTATTTCATTTCAAATGAGGATAACACTGAAGGAGATGAGTCAATGGACCTTGTTTTGAGTGAGGACTTGTCAGTGGAGGAGGATGAAGGTGCTGTTCAATCAAATTAGTTAAACTTTATTAATATTACATATCAACTTAAAGTTCAGTCAACCTAATAATTGTCTTGTTGTTTTTTAACAGTGCAAACGTAAAAGAGGAAGGTCAAGCAAGGGAAGCCAAAGTCATGTGGAAGTACTCTCAACTCAAGCATCAACAAACAAGCAATGAAGAATCTTTATTAATATTGATATTAATAGTTAGTATTACAACACTTAAGAGCTTTTGTAAACAACAAAACATATGTATAATGAATGTAATGTTAATGACTTAAGTGTTGCTTTTGTGAACCTTTATATTTTGTCAAACATTTAAGCAAGTTAGTGATATTTTGTCAATGTAATGGAATATGTACATGGCATTGGTATTTTGCCAAATATTTTGTAAAGGATTATATATGGAAATGGGATCTAATTTCATTACACCAAATGTCTTACATTATAGTAGAATTTTCATTACATTATACTAATCATGTTAACATAAATAAGAAGATTACAAATAATAACCATGATGCAACAAGCACAAGTCCTAAAGCTTTTGTTGCATTTATTTGTTTAGCAAGTTCAATCTTCAACAAAGCTTCACTCTCTTTCAATTTTTGTTTCTTCATCTTCAATTTGTCAATTTTCTCAAGTAAAATAGCATTTTGTTCTTCCAAACAATATGCTCCTCCAAATGCTTCCGACTTGATTACATCATCCTCCCACTTGAAAAATTTGCAATTTAAGTCCTAGAAAAAAAATACAATCAAAATTAGCTAAACTAAATTACTTTTACCACAATAAATCAAAATTAGCTAAAATAAACCATAACTTACTAGCCAAAGACCACAACCATAAAATTGATGCCCAACTCTACAAACTTTTCTCGTCGTTTGCAATTTTGCTAGAACACCATGTTCATATTTAGGGCTTTCCCTTGCAATTGACCTTCTTGATGTTGAAGATTGAGATGTGGTTATGCTCTTCATAGCATGACATAGATGAAAAAAATAATTAGAGAAGATTACTGCTTCTTTTTGGAAATCAATGGAGTGCTTGGGTATGTGTTTTAATGGAGGAGAGAAGTATTAGATGGAGAGATGATGATGCTGGGTTATAGGGTAAGGTAAGCAACGACTAGTAATCCGTTCAATAGGTAAGAAATAGATCAACAACACTCCAGGTAAACTGATGGAATAGATGGGATTATTCATGGTTAATTGATAGTTGAGATTATTGTAGGAAAATCGATGATAGTTGGGATTAGTTGTTGGAAATGTGACTTTGATTTTATAAATAATCAATAAAATAAAGTTACAAGTTTCTAGTAGAAAACCAAATTACATATGACAAGTTCAAAACTTTGCTTAACATACACCAAATGCAATCTTCATCATCGAGAATCACCATATATCGATCATAGTAACAAGAACATTTTGTTGGATCCTGATTTTCTTGAGTTAGTTCATTCTGATGTGTGTGGTCCTTTGAAGGTAAAATCCTTTGGTGTTGCACTTTACTTTGTTACCTTTATTGATGATTGTTCAAGAAATTTGTGGCGTTATGCATTGAAAACAAAAGATCAGGTGCTTGATGTTTTCAAGCAATTTCATGCTCTAGTTGAACGACAGTCTGGTAAAAAGTTATAGTGTTTACGATCTGATAATGTTGGAGAGTACAATTAGCCTCTTGATGATTATTGCAAGTCATTGGGTATTCGACATCAATTTACACCAAAGAAAACTCCTCAGTTAAATGGTGTGGCCGAGAGAATGAACAAAACTTTGTTAGAAAGAATGGGATGTATGCTTTCAGAGGCAAAGTTACCTAGACAATTTAGGGGTGAAGCTTTATATGCTGCAGTTCACGTGATTAATTTGTCACCTATTATTCCTTTAGACGGTGATGTTCCTAATAGAGTTTGGTTTGGGAAGGATGTGTCCTATGATCACTTACGTGTCAAGGCCTATGTTCATGTCCCAAAAGATGAACGATCATAGCTCGATTCCAAAACTCGTGAATGCATTTTTGTTGGCTATGGAGAAGATCAGTTTGGGTACACGTTTTATGATCTTGTTGAAAAGAAGTTGGTTCGCAGCCGAGATGTAGTCTCTGCTGAAGAACAATTCATCTCTGATATTAAGAAGGCTCCTGCTTCTACGTCTCAAATTGGTGGTGATCTAGTTGATTTGAGTTCACCTCCTTTGGTTCCTGCACCTAATCCTACTGAGGTGCAAGATGATGATATTGAGGACAATATACCTGAGGTTTGTATTCCCGCTGATGATGATAATGTTGAAAAAGTTGATCATCAAGATCACCCTAAAGACCAGCCGCCTTCCGCTCCTGTTAGAAGATCCGAGAGAGGTCATATTCCTTCTACTAGGTATCCTTCCACTGAATATATTTGCTTGACCGATGAGGGAGAACCTGAATGTTTTGAGGAAGCCATTGAAAGTGATGACAGGGAGCTTTGGATGGAAGCAATGAAAGATGAAATAAGTTTATTGCACGAGAATCACACTTTTGATCTTGTGACACTACCTAAGGGTAAAAAGGCATTTAGGATTCGTTGGGTCTACAAGCTTAAGTAGGATGAAAAATGCTAAGAAGCCCAAGTACAAAGCTAGAATAGTTATGAAAGGCTGTGATCAGAAGAAGGGTGTAGAGTTTGAAGAATTTTTTGCACCGGTTGTCAAAATGTCTTCTATTAGAGTTGTTTTGGGTCTTGCTGCTAGCCTTGACTTGGAGATTGAGTAGCTTGATGGGAAGACTGCTTTCCTTCACGATGACCTTCAGGAAGAAATTTATATGCAACAACCAGAGGGCTTCAAAGTTAAGGGTCGGGAAAAGAAGATTATGTGTGCAAATTGAAGAAGAACTTGTGTGGTTTGAAACAAGCTCCAAGGCAATGGTATCGCAAGTTTGATTCTTTTTTGGGGGAGCAAGGCTTTAAGAAGACTGCTATGGACCATTGTGTTTTTCAAAAGAAATTTGCTAACAATGATTTTATTATTTTGCTACTTTATGTTGATAACATGTTGATTGTTGGGCAGAATGTTGATCGTATTGTTTGCTTGAAGAAGCAGTTGAGCAAGAAGTTCTCTATGAAGGAACTTGGGTCCGTGAAAAACATTCTTGGCATGAAGATTGTTCGTGATCGAAAGGCTCGAAAATTGTCGTTATCACAGGAAGCATATATTCATAAAGTGCTTCAACGTTTCAACATGGATAAAGCAAAGCCAGTGAGTACACCTCTTGGTTTACATGTTAAGTTGAGTGCTCGACAAAGTCCTTCCACTGTTGAAGAGAAGGAAGCTATGCGACATATCCCTTATGCATCTACCGTGGGTAAGTTTAATGTACGCTATGGTTTGTACAAGGTCTGATTTAGCACATGCAGTTGGTTTGGTTAGTAGGTTCTTGTTTAATCCAGGTAAAGAGCATTAGAATGCTGAAAAGTGGATTTTGAGATACTGCAGATTTAAAGATATGTTTTGGGAGTGATAAGTCTATCCTTGTGGGTTACTCAGATGCTGATATGGCTGGTGAGATTGACTCGAGAAGGTCTACTTCGGGTTACTTGGTCACTTTTGAAGGAGGAGCTGTAGCTTGGCAGTCTAGACTACAAAAATGTGTTGCTTTATAGCTATGACTAAGGCATGTAACGAATTGCTTTGGATGAAACATTTTGAACAACAACTTGGTTTCATTCAAAAGAAGTATGTGTTGTTTTGTGATAATCAAAGTGCAATTCATCTTGCTAAGATAAATCATCTTCTTTGAAAAGACAGTAAGAGAGAAACACAAGGAGAAGGCAACCCGTATTTCACCTACACAGTTCCACGAAAAAGCTATTTCCTGGAGTGTCAACCGTTGGATCGTCTTATAATTTTTGCAGCCTGTTGGGGACACATAGGGCTTCATTTTGGACAGTTGGATCTTCGTTTTGAGCTTTGGTTCGTCGGTTATAGCCTCTGGATAGAAGCTGTTGTTTTTGGGTGATTTCTTTCTTTTTGTTTCTCAATTGTTGATTATTATGGTTGTTTGTTCTTGGGTAGTTTGAGGACCCTTTAGAGAACTTTGGATTGGTTTGTGTAACCTCCTTTTCATCATAATACGAGAATTTTGGGTGGACTCCTAAAGTCCCCTGGTTTTTACTCTTGACACCGAAGAGGTTTTCCACGTAAAAAGCTTATGTCTTTGCCCTTGATTATTACTTGTTTTTATCTTGTTTGATTGTTGATTTTATTGTGGTTTATTGGTGATATTTGAGTGTGTTGAATTGGTGTTTTGGTGAATTAATTTGTCCGGGTTATTTCCGCTATTTGTTTGTTATCAATTTGTGTAATTGGTAGCTATTGGAGGTGTTCTTACCTCATCATTTATGTGGATTTATGATCACCTGACGAGAACCAATGTTGTGCGATAGCGGAAGCAAAGATCGAAAAACAATAATGAAATAATAAAGATTCAAAGCAAACAATAAGAAAAAGACACAAGAGATTTAACGTGGTTCACTATCAATGTGATAGCTACGTCCACCGGCACCGAGATCGGACAATTTCACTATAAACCGCAAAGATTTACAAGATGAATAAAACTCTCAATCACAAAGAATAATGTCCTAACCCTAATATTGGAGTATATATACTAATACCCAATGCAAGAAAGTTACTACACAATTAACACAAACTAACCGGCCCACATTATGTGCAATAACCGTGAGATAACCGTCTCACAAAAACAATTTCTTTGCTTCTGCCTTGGTCCCGAGTTCGAGACACACTGATAACAATCTCCACCTTGACGAGAACTCGTATTCAGCAAACGATCTCATCTACACATAGTGAACATATCTCAAGCCAAAACCCGATGCAAAGCTTGTGCTAAAGCCACACATCCTGATAAGTCTCTAACTTAGACCCATCACGATAAGTCTTCAACCAAGACTCATCAACACCAACATGTCTCCAACCAAGACTCATTACATACTTGTCTCCAAGTATAACCACTCATAATACTCCACCTGCATCACAAGTCCCTCATAATGCTCCATCTACATTACGAGTCCATGAGCAAGCTCCACTTAGAGACTAACACACCTCCTCCTAAAGCTTCTCATCACCGCCCCTAAAGGCCTAAACCATATAAGCCAGCATAGCTAAGAGCCCCGTAGGATTGTTAGAATATCCTACCTTCTTCACCTCTACCTTCTTGTATATACCCCCTGAATGAAACCTGACCACCCTGTGCTTCTCACCAACATCAAGTACATGATCAAATACCACACAATCAACGTACACCGAAGTCAAAACAGGTCGATCATACAGATTCATCACTAAGACCAGACAACACACAAACCCCTTTGCTGCAGAAGTTGAAGCCCTGTATTTAATCTTCACATTTACCGATGACCCCAAATACGACTCCCAACTTATCACGAGACCGCCCAAAGCAAGATCAAAACCAAGTCTAGTGATACCAATCCAACTATCAACCAATAAACCTAAGCACCCAACATCATTCTAGTACACAAGAACTACAACAACTGACTTATATAACCCATAGAGAGAGCAACTCCCTACTTGCCAGTGTCCCACCCAGGTTGAGTCACAAACCTGCTAATGACACTAATGACATGTGCAAAACAAGTACACATCACAGCATACTCCAAACACTAAACCGGAACTCCAAACTCCAAACAAGTACACAAGTAGACACGCTCAACCTCAAATTGAGGTGACATAAATGAGATGAGCAATACTACCAGTCTATCAATAACATAGGTCGCAAACTTTATGACAACAATCATAACAACAACAAATGGATAATTATGTTGTTCCATGACAAACCTATAGAACCAATAACACGAAGACTCTAGAATCCTCCTCCCAATCAGTACCCAAAATAGTTCTCAAACTCTGTTCACACATACAGTCATAGCAAGCCATTGCGCCAGCTCACTATACTCTAAACCATGCTCATAAGTTGGAGGTTCAAGTGGCTCCACAAAATCGGCTACCAACCTTGTTATACCCATAAGATACAATGCATAACCTACCACACTTATAGCAACCAAACCAACAATTCCTGAAATCAACCTATTAGATTCCGTAATAACACATATAGGCGTCTTACGAAAACTTTTAAACTGATGGAGTGTTCCCTGTAATGACTCCTTCACACTATCCACAAAGTTAAATATAGTTAAAGAAATCACAGATCGCGAGATACCTAGAACAACATCAATAAAACCAATCCGGGGATGAACAAATATGGTTGAGAATTCAACCTCATACTCCACCTCAAACTCAGTACCACTATCACCATCAATAGAAGCTTCAAAATACCCAATAGCACAGTTGATCCAAACCAAGACTTCCAACATGAGATAGTTCAATACCCAATAACACCATATCACACACAAAATGTTCAAGTCGAATCCTATGTGTAGACCCCGAATGAACAAACAAACCCAGTACCTCCTCCTAAGCTAAGTACTAGAGAGCATGCACCAAAATCTACTAGACAAAGCCCCATTTACTAGTTCTGTAACACCGTTCTGTAGTGGTGTTATCCCATAGGTATGATACCTCAAAATACCTAAAGTACCGAACATATCAAATACCGATAAACAACAGTCCCTATGTAGCCAACCAATCTTCCTTCCATACAACCGGTCATCACCAGCCTGAGCTTCAATCCCAAGCTTCAACCCGTGTTTAACCTCAAACACCTGACGCTTATCAACCTCAAGATATGTATCCTTGACACATGTATGAAGATTCCTAGAGGACATAACTAGCTTTCTACTTTCACCCATATGACCCTGTCTCTCCTGACCAATCATCTCCCGGTGACTTGTAGAAGCACTAACAGCAGAACAAAGCAGCATAACACCCTGAAAGACATACAAGGATCTCTCCTTAATACCCCTAAGGATCAATTTCGAACCCTTAAAGCCACTCAAATCCCCATTACAGAATTTTCCACTAAACCCCAAATCATCCAAGGTCCCAAGTGAAATCAAATTCTTCCTTAATGCAGGAACATGCCTCACTCTGGTCAAAGTCAACCTTCTCCCATCAACAGTCCGTAGTCTCATAGAACCGATACCTACTACCTCACATGAAGCACCATTACCAATTGTAACTGACTCTCCAAAACAGGACGCATTAGTATCAAACCAATCTCGACGAGGACTCATATGGAATGAACAACCAGAATCAAGAACCCAAAAATCACACAATTCGCTAGACTCAACACAACCGACCAATACTAAGTCTTCCTTAGAGTTATAGTTCTTATTCTGTTTACTTTGAACTACAACTACTTGAGATTTATTCTTTAATTTAGGACACTTAGACTTAAAATGTCCTGGTTCCTTACAGTAATAACAGGTAATTTTCCTAGTGTTGCTAAACCCATCCATACTATCATCAGTACCCATCTCAGCACCGTTATCACAGTTAAACCCCTTTTTCTTCCTAGAAAATTTCCCGGATTTAACAAATAATAACCCACTACCATTACCTTCGTTATCACCAGTCGCCTTTTGACGCAATTCCCTAGTGTGAAGTGCTGCCTTCACTTATTCTAGGGTCAACGACTCTTTGCCTACCACAAACGACTCAAAAAAATTCTCAAAACTAGATGGCAGAGACACAAGCAAGATTAACGCAGCATCCTCATCATCTATCTTAACATCTAAATTACGCAAATCCAATAAAATAGAATTAAGAATTTCTAGATGATCTCGTAAGGGAGTACCTGACTGCATATGAAGGCTGAAGAACTGCTGTTTCAGTAGCAGCTTGTTGGTCATTGACTTGGTCATATACAATGATTCCAATTTCAGCCACAATTCTGCTGCCGTCCCCTGATCAGCAACCTCCGTGATGATATGATCATCCAAACTCAGCAAAATGGTGGAATGAGCCTTCACCTCCATTACTGCTAGTTGCTTGTCAGTTAGTCCGTCTTCAGACCCCGAAGTAACACTCTTGGGAGCCAACAGACGCCAGATCTGCTACTGTTTCAATAGAGCCTTTATCTTAATTTGCCATAGCTCAAAACTGTTTTTTCCGTTAAACTTCTCAATTCTAATTGTTAAATCCCCCACCATTGTTTCACTCAAAAGACTCTTCCTAGGACTAAACCGGAGCTCTTGAAGCCAATTATTGTGCGACAGCGGAAGCCGAGATCAAAAAACAATAATGAAACAATAAAGATTCAAAGCAAACAATAAGAAAAAGACACAAGAGATTTAACGTGGTTCACTATCAATGTGATAGCTACGTCCACCGGCACCGAGATAGAACAATTTCACTATGACCGCAAAGATTTACAAGATGAATCAAACTCTCAATCACAAAGAATAATGGCTCTCTTGTGATCTCTCTAACAATTCGTGAACTATAATGTCCTAACTCTAATATTGGAGTATATATACTAATACCCAATGAAAGGAAGTTAATACAAAATTAACACAAAGTAACCGACCCACATTATGTGCAATAACCGTGAGATAACCGTCTCACAAAAACAATTTCTTTGCTTCTTCTTTGGTCCCGAGTTCGAGATACACTGATAACAACCAAGGTATATCAAATATTTTACCAATTTAATCCAGATTCTGATCTAGAGTCTGATCTACTATTCTTGTGTCTGTTGTGAGGATTTGGTTTCATCGCATTAAATCTAATGAATCGATTTGCAGCCAATTGAAATTAAGAGCTAGACTTTCATTTTGGAATTGATTTGGATTGCGTCTATGCATTATTTTTTATACTGTTGTTTTGTTAAGCTTCAATCAGTCGTAGCTTCGCATTAAATAAGGACTAATTCTCAAGGTGGCTTCCGTCATGATAACTAACATAATGAAATCACTGTTAAACTAGATTTTTTTTGAGATAATTAAACTAGATTAGTTATACACTACTTTTGTTTTTGCGTGTTTGAAGGGGTTCTAAGATCTAAGTGATATGCTTCTGATCGCAAAATTCTCAACTTGTCAAAATGTTAAGCAATATAGTTACAAGGAACTAAGAGCTACTCTTTTGGACTTCAGTCCTGCCAAGAAAATTGGAGAAGTTTTCTTTGGGTATTTTTATAAGGTGACAACATGGGTTTCACATAACCATTACGTCTCGTTTGGTAGGTGGTAATAAACCGCGGTAGTGGGAATGAAAAATTAGTGTAATTTTGGTTGAAAAATCTCTTGGCTACCTTGATGGCCATGCTTGACAACCTTCAATCATCTCATTTTGTTCATAAAATTTATTCCAATGCATTACCAATGGGAGATGTGGTATTAGGTGGTAATGGAAATTTGTGAACAAAAAAACTTTTTTGTGATCAAAGTTTCATTACCATGGGAATGACGTGAAAGTTTTAATGAAATTTTACACTATAAATCATTCTCATTACCACCATTTAGTACCACTAACCAAACGGGCCTTAGTGCACAAAATATTATTTTAACTGACTTTTTGAACAGGTTTGGAAACAGATGCACCTACAACAAAGGTAGGATGAAAAAGACCAGAAGCCAAGGAGCCAATTGCTGCAATTGAAGAAATATTAAAAGATGATGTTGCTAATGATAAAAACTTTGAGCCCAAAATTTCAATACCAGCAATGAAAGGACGAGGTAGAGCTGCAAAAAACAACTATTAAGATAAACATTTTACTTTAAGATGATGCTGTTGATGATAAAAACTTGACTTGTTCATTCTAATACAAACTGAAAAGGCACAAGTATTAACATGAACATTTTAGTTTAAGATTTATAAACTGAAAAGACTTGAGCACCTTTTTAAAACGTTTGGAAATTTGTTGTTGAGCTTTGACCGATGAAAAATAAATGGACAGAAAAAGACATAAGTGTATTTTTTATTCATATTTTGATGAGGGTATACTTGCATTTGTGCATATTTTGCCCTAAAAGCCCTTGAATATGTGGCTATATGCCACTTCTCAAAATTGGCAAAGGAGACCTTAATTTTTGTTGTGGGTAATATAGTACTTAAATCATTTTTATAGTTGAGAATTCTGATCATGACTGCTATAGGTCGCATGTTTACATTAGTATCTATATCTGCTGGAATCTGGATGTTGTGTTCTGCTTAGCTCTGTATACAAACTATATTGTTTTATATTATTTTTTAATGTAGATGACTAGCTATTAGCTAATGGAGAACATTGAGAGTCACACTTCAAAGAAATGTATAGTTCGGGAAATGATGCTAATCCTCATCAAAGGAGAACATCTTTATTTGGGCTACGTATTTTCCATTTATTGGTTTTTACCTGGCGCACTATTTACTAACAAATGATTGGATCATATTTGGGCTGCGTATACTCTATAAACGACCACATCAAGACACTCTGCAAAAGCGGTGTATTTGCAAAATCGGCTATTAAAAACTTGCTTTTTGGCTACTTAGTGCAGCAAGACTATGTTCATTTTGCTCATGAATATGTTTCAATTATGCATTAAACAATTATTAAGAAATACTTTTTCTTGATACCAAGTATTCTTTACTTTAGATTAATTCATGCATTTTTCCAAAGTATGTTACTAGAATTGCACAACACTAAATTTTTAATTCTAAGTTATTGAATACAGTTCATTGAATTCAACTTATATACTTCTATCAATTGTTTCCAGCTAAACCATAAATATAATATGATTCAAGTATCAAACATTACATATTCGTAAAATTATGTTTTAAATAATACACTTTAAATTTAAATTAAATACATTATTATTTTTATTTTTAGGTAATTTTTCATGAAATCAAGTTGTGTTTTTAATTTGGATCCCGAAATATAGTGTCAATTTCCTAAAAGTAGAATTGTCATCTTCCTAATTTGATGAAGCTTTACCCTGAATATTAAGGGCTATTGTGCTGTTTGAACCACATAATCCTTTTTGACAAATACCATCCTATTCCTGGGTAAGGTTGGTATCATTTATATTCACAAATTCCATTGCCCAATTATTAATCTTGATAAGCTTTGGTCACTGGTATCTGAAGATGTGAAAGACAAGGCAACTTAAGAAGGAAAAACACGTAGGATTGATGTTACCATGATGCGAAATCGCGGTCGCAGTCGTGATCGCGGTCACGATCGCAGATCACGGGAACGGAAAAAAATTCGGTTATTGCGGAACGGGTCACGATTGTTATGCAGGATTATATGTCTTTAAATTCACTTTTAAACTGATTTGTTTTGTAATTGATGTTTCAATTTTTTGTCATTTATCTTAAAACTAATTGAAGTTTGTAGTTGAATTTAAAAAATAACAATTAACACATATATATATATAATAAAAAAACATTAATAATAATCAACATATGGACCAATTATTATATATATGACTAACAATTAAAACATAATTAAAAAACTTTAATAATGATTACTCCTAAATTTACACGCATCCCCATACCCCACTTTCTCAGTTACTTTACCCATATGTCTTTTCCTATTCCTATTCCTATCTTTTTATCTATCTTCATAGATGTAGTAATTATTGCAATATAGATGTACTTCCACAAATTCTAAATTGCTACTATAAAAGTAAGTTTATAGTGTTGTGATATAAAGTTTAGATTTCCCAAAAAAGAGAATAGAAGTGAGAGAATTTTATTTATCATCTCCTTCATGAAGACTTATCTCAATAAAATCTCCTTCATGAAGACTTAACCTCCATCAACAACTCTAACGTTTAAGTTCTTCATCAATGGTGAGTTGACCATCAACCTTTAATTTCAAGGTTTCTTAGTCCGGTTCTTTTGTTTTTGGGTTCAATCTTGTCAAAAAAATCCAAATTCGCTAAAACTCAGCATCACGTTCGGTTCATAATGGTCAAACGGTCGATAAGCGCGGCAGAATGCCGTTTTTACATGCACCGTTACAAAACGCGAGTTCTCGGAACGGTTGACTGAAAATCCGAGTTAACTCGGCCGTTCCGAGTCAACTTGGCCGAGTTTTGACACCATGGATGTTACTCAATCTGGGTATTTTAACGTTTTGGGAAAATGTGTTTTGCCTGAGAATCAGCTTGTTGTTGTGAAAGCTTTTAAAAAGTAATAATGCAAAAAAGAAAACTACAAATACAAGATGATCTTTGTAGTGTCCCCTTTGTGTATGACAACAAACTCTTTCTTGTGTGTATCATGAACTTTCCTTTTGTGATAGTTTGCAACAAAGGTGTCACCAGAAATCTTGATAAAGATTGAAGGCCTCTACAAACTTTCCTTTTGTGATATTTCCCCCACAAAGGTACTTGGGTTAAGAGACCGAAAATTCACAAAGAGATACAATCAATCACATCAACCGATTAGTACGAATCGATTAAACTAAACAACAATATGTTTTTGTAGAGAAAGAAATCAGAAAACTAAAAAGGAGTTAATTCCTCTCCTTTATGTTTCAAGAGAAAAAAGACAAAGATGACATAATTTTTATTCTAAGAAGAAGTGATTTGATATCCATGCACTCACTCTTATTTATAGAGTTGAAGTGTCACATGGATCCATCCAAATAACATCTGGTGGTTACCAGACATTAATGATGTAAAACATCCAATCATAACAACACTTTATTCCATGAAACGTAGCTTAGTTTCACGAAAAGACACACTGTTTCAAAGTGCTCGAACGAGCACTATAGGTGCTCGAACGAGCAGTTCATAAAACAACTTCTAGAAAGTTTCTGACTCGAAATGTCGAAAGTGCTCGAACGAGCACCCAAAGTTCTCGAACAAGCAAACACCAAAAACATCAAACAGAAAGATCAGAAGCAAACTGCTTGACGCACACGCTAGTGCTCGAATGAGCAAAGAAGTGCTCGAACGAGCACCAGTCCGAGCAGCTTTGTTTATGGTTTGTTGTTATTTTTTTGCTTAGTCTATGCATTGGATAATGTCCTACATGCTCTAAATCTCAACAATCCCCCCCCCCCCCCAATGCTAATGTCCCTGAGGATTGAATTAACACCTAGTACAACACACTTGGCAACCGATCGTGATATAGTGATATCCCTGCGGATTTGAATCATATAACACATTTGATCATTCGAAGATGAAGTACACATAGAACAAATAACATATTTGTCATTTATTGACACATTACAATGGTCGTGTCCATATCTATTCATAAGTTTATCATGGTCGATACGTTAATCTTGACTAGTTGAAGCGGCCAAACTTTGAACTTACATAGTTAGGTTCTCACTACGTATAAAATGTCCCCACGAATGGATATTCACCAAGAGCTCTTCAACTCCGGGCCTTGTGAACTTTAAATGATAACTACCTCGCTATTCACGGTCCAAAGCAACGATGGGTCATTAAAACTTGTTGCTTGCAAAATCCAAAAAGAATTACACCACATTGAATTCAGACACAACGTTAATCGTGCGTGAATTGGGCTTTATTTCTTATTGAAGTTTAGTTAACGTAATCCGATTGCAGTTGACGCTTGTTCAATTGAATCCCTACTCATTACTTTAGTGAAAAAATCAGCCAAATTGAACCTAGTGTTCATATAATGAAGAGTTATGACCCCATTAACGATATATCCTTGCACTAGACTGTGCCTAAGAGCAATATGACGAGATTTGCCATTATACACTTGACTATAAGCTTTTTCCACTGCCGTCCTGCAATCTGCATGAATTGCCACCGGTGCTATAGGCATTGGTAGAATCGGTATCTCAAACATGAGATCTCTTAACCATTCTGCTTCCTTCCCTGCAGATGCTAGCGCTATAAACTCAGAAGCCGTAGTGGAATCGGCAATGCACGTTTGTTTCTTGGAAGACCAAGATATGGCTCCTCCCCCATAAACAAACACCCAACCACTTGTCAAAGAGTTATCTTCTTCATTTGTGATCCAACTTGCATCAGAATAACCTTCCAAAACCGGAGGTTCTCCACTATAAACGATACCACGTTCTATTTTACCCTTCAAGTATTTTAATACTCTCTTTCTTGCTATCTAATGATGTAGACCTGGATTACTTGTGAACCTGCTTAATTTTGCCACCGCAAAAGCAATATCCGGTCTCCTACAAGTCATCGCATACATTAGCGATCCAATAACCTTTGAATACGCTAATTGCAAAACTGGTTCCTTATCATGTCTACGTAGTTTGACATGTGGATCCATAGGGGTCGAGATCGGAGTTGTCTCGAACATGTTGAATGTTTTAAGTACTTTCTCAATGTAATGAGCTTGATTTAACTTAATTCCATTGCCATCTCTTATGATCTTTATACCTAAGATCACATCGGCCTCCCCTATGTCCTTTATTTGGAATGAACTTGACAAAAAATCTTTTGTCTCTTGAACCCGTACTAAATCAGTAACATATGAGCATATCATCAGCGTAGAGACAAATAATGACTCTGTTTCCTTGCCCATCAAACTTGCTATAGACGCACTTATCGGCTTGATTCGATTTGAATCCAAAGGACAATATCGTTTCATCAAACTTTTGATACCATTGCTTTGGTGCTTGTTTTAGTCCGTATAAAGACTTAACAAGTTTACACACCTTGTTCTCATGTCCTTCAAAAACAAACCCTTCGGGTTGTTTCATATAAACTTCTTCATCTAGTTCACCATAAAAAACGCAGTTTTAACGTCCATTTGATGAATCACTAGATTGTGAATTGAAGCTAACACTACCAACAACCGAATAGTGGTTGTTCTTGCAACTGGTGCATATGTATCAAAATGATCGATACCGAGCTTTTGTCTAAAGCCTTGTGCCACTAAACGGGCCTTAAACTTATCGATAGTACCATCAATTCTCATCTTCTTTCGAAAAATCCACTTGCTACCAATTGGTTTACAAGACGGAGGTAAATCAACTAATACCCACGTACAATTTCCCAAGATGGAATCCATTTCATCATTAATCGCTTCTTTCCAAAAGGAACTATCTTGTGAAGCCATAGCATCGCTATGGGTCAATGGGTCTCCTTCCACATTTAATAAATATGGAACACTAGAATGAATATCGGTTCTAGTACCTTCTACCAAATATACATGAAAATCGAGACCAAAAGTCTTTGCTTTTCTTTGTCGCTTACTCCTTCTAGGAATATCTTCCTCATCCATTGAAGTATCTTCTATGACGATTTGTTGATTTTCATCAACATCATCATCTTCATGTGGATTTTCTTGTTGAATTTCTTCAAGTTCAACATTATCATTATCGGTACTTATATGTAGATTTCTTTGTCTACCAATTGATGAGTATCTATTCGCATCAAATATTGCATCTCTAGACTCTATTATCGAGTGAATCGAAATATAGTCATTTTGTTCTATAACATAGAACCTATAGGCTTTGCCTTGATTTGCATAACCTACAAATATGCATTCAAGACCTCGCTCACCGAGTTTCTTTCGCTTTTGTCCGGGTACTCTTACAATAGCCCGTCATCCCCAAAACTTAAGATAACTTAAGTTTGGTTTCTTTTTGTACCATAATTCATAAGGAGTTTCCTTATTGCTTCTTGAAGGAACCCGATTTAGAATGTGATTGCTTCACCTCAAAATCCATTACTCAAATTAGAGTATGGCAACATGGAATTAACCATTTCTTGAAGAGTTCGGTTCTTCCTTTCCGCCACACCATTTGATTGTGGTGCATAAACCAACGGTTGTTTCATGTATAATTCCCATTGATTGGAAATAATGAGGATCGTAGTATTCTCCTCCTTTGTCGGTTCTTAATTTCTTAAGTTTACTATTAACTTAAAAGTTCTACTTCATTCTTGTAAACTTTAAAGAAGTCAAGTGCCTCATCTTTTGTATGCAAAAGATAAACATGACAAAACCTTGAATAATCATCAATAAAAGTAGCAACATATCTTTTATTGCCTAATGATGTAGTACTACGAAAGTCACAAATATCACTATGCACAAGATCTAAAATTTTAGATTTTCTTTCAACACTTTGATAGATGAGTTGTCTCCCATGTAGAGATATTCTCCATCCAACATTATGTAATGTTGTGAACCAATGTTTACTCTTGCACACATGTCTTGCGGCTCCCGAATCGATCCACCATGACATGTCATCATCCTGCACAATATTCACATTAGAATCCATGGAAGAAACATTCAAACCAGAATTTTCATCAAAAAATGCAAGATTACCTTTAGTAGGAGGGTTGTTGCTTGTAGAAGCACCACCCTTCATCTTCTTGAGTATGTTCTTAAACACAAAGCAATTCTTCTTGCGATGTCCGGGTTTACTACATTTCCAAAAAGCATGTCATTGACCTTTTTCTCGCCTTTTCCTTTGGGATATTGTGGTTTCTTCCTCTTGTCTCCACTAGTAAAGGCCTTTCCATCATCTATCACCATGTTGACGGTTGATTGACTGGGATTATCCCCCTTTGAACTTTCAAGTTCTCTTAAACATGCTTCAACTTGTCTATGATACTTGAAGCTATGTAAATTTCATAAGAGTAATCTCTTCCTTCTTATGTTTGAGGGTGTGTCTAACCTCCCTCCATGAATTTGGTAACTTGTCTATGATACTTGAAGCTATGTAAATTTCATCCATGGTTATGTCATGCACTTTCATGTTATTATACATCTATTGTAATTCATGGAATTGGTCCATTACCGGACGGTTGTCCAACATTTTATAGTTATTAAAGTTACTAACTAAAAACTTCTTAGAACTTGCATCTTCCGACATATATTGATCTTCTAAACTATCCCATAATAACTTAGCGGATTCATGAAATTGATAAATATCGAAAAGAGAATCACACATACCGTTGAGGATATGTCCTCTACATGTGAAATCATCATTCTCCCTCTTGTTTCGCTTCCTTGCATCCTCCAAAGTTTCATCTTCCTTCTCTTTCGGTTTCGGAGTGCTTATCACATAGGCCACATTGAGGGAAGTCAAGAGGATTAGCATCTTCTTTTGCCATCTCCTGAACTCCACACCCAAGAACTTGTCCAACTTCCTAAAGTTCAAAGTGAGTTCCTTCACGTTTGCCATGATCACAGAAACTATCACAAAAGATTGTTAAAAAGTAATCCTTAAACTATAAAAAACTGCTAAGGTTTCGTCACTATTCATTTTGCTAAAATGAACAGTAAATTTACTGTTTACTGTATGATACTTCCTTTTCACGCCTTCTCATCATTGTACCTATTCCCAGTCTGTCTCTTAATGCTCCATTTTCATTATGCTTTCCCACATTATTTTTCTCTATCTTCCTTATGATACCCAATCTTCTATGCGCTACTTGCTTTTTGGTGAGGACGGAAAGCTTAGGATGCTCGATGTTGCTCAAGAACTCATGCACATCACCAAGGACAGTATCCATAAAGGTAGTAGAAGGGGGCCCGCATTGGAAGAGACTTTCTCAAACTCGAGTCTTCTTCAGATGATTTCTGTATCTCATGATTCAATCTATGTCCCCTAAATCTTAACAATTTCAGCTATCTATAATCAAACTGACCATATGATCAACTCTAATTTTCAATTTACCCCTTAAAATGGTTTTTCTTCTTCTATGTGCCTGTGTTTTCTTATTTCTTCTATCTTGTAAGATGCTAACTGTTGCTACAATTTGTATATGCATATATATTATCAAGGGGAACAATGTTCATTCTGTACATATCTTAAGATTTTTTTTTAATTTAGGTTTTTTTTCGCAGATCTAATGTTAACTACATGCTATTTGGTTTGCTTTTTGATTTTGGGACAAGGTAACATTCACATTTTATTTTTTATTGTTTGGTTTGACATTCGTGGGTTTCATTGGATTTTTGGTTGGTTAATATTTTTTTGCAATTCTTGAACATTCATAAGATTATTATTTTGCTTCATCTTTGAGTTCTTGATTTCAGAAATTAAGGTTTTTTCTTTTCAGATCTAATTTTCACCGATGTTGGTTGATGATGTCTCTTGCTTCATTTCGTCCATTTTTTTCATTGCTTGATCTTTGAGTCTTTATTGAAAAATTTTGGGGTTTTTATTTGGATTAATGCATCATACATGTTATAGAATTCATTAGAGTAACAATGCGAAATTTAAAAAAATTACATCATTCTGCACTGCATAAAAACAATGAACTTTAGTCTTATAGATATCAATTTTTGTTTTTATTTTTTTTGTTTGGTTTAAAGTTAGGGGGTTTTATTGGATTTTTGGTTGCTTGAATTTTTTTATGCATTCTTGAACATTAATCTATGTAATGGTTCAACACTATAGATTTTATTTTATTAAAATTAAGTAATACAAATTTCTCATGAATTCAAGGGTAGTTATTGTGATGTTGATAAATCCTTGGAGATATATGATAAGATGTGTTTGTATTTTCTTGATGTGATGGTTTTAATATAGTGAGATGGTGGGTATTCTAAGTTTGATTTTGTGTTTGTCATTTAAATCTAATCATTGTCATTTTTCTTTTTAGAATTTCATGGGGCTTAACTAACGTTAATTTTTTTTTGAAATTTTCTCAAATTTTACAAATGAGTAAGTAAAAGAATGTTGCTCCAATTTGATGTCTTCATTCAGTTCCTTACTTTCCATGTTTGATGTCTTGATTCAGTTTTTAATTTGTCATTTCAGGTTGTTTAGTATACATTGTGGCCTAACTTGACAATGAAAAGCAGGAGGGAACGATGATACTCCTTTTACTTCTAATTCCAGTATCCAACGTGTATGAATTACTTTATTTATTAGGCAACTGAATTCCAGTATGATGACATTTTTGTAGGTGAAGATCTTCAAATGTGGACACTAAAATGGATGTTGGATTTACTTATTTGAGAGTATGTAAAAGAACTTCTCACTTGTTTTTGACTTTTTCTGATGCCCAAAACAAATTATCATTCTATTATTCTTGTTTTTGACTTGTGTAGATGGGCAGTCATAAGGAGCTGCTTCTAAAAGATGGATTTTGTGCAAGATTGACTAGAAGACAAGCACATGCAGTGGCTTGAGCTGCAGAGGAATGATGCAGTTGTTGTATGCAGACTGATTACAAAATTCAGAGCAATCGACTCATCGAGATATTATCTAAATAGTTAAGGGTTTTTTGAGTCAATGAGTAATAATTGAGAGTATTATCTACAAATTTTACATGATTTGGAAAATTTTGATTCCATGTAATATTCATGCATGAAACTGCCATTGTTTTCAATCTTTTTTAAAAGTTGGATCAGTACATCTTTATAGCTAGTCTCGTCATTACTTACTTATTATATTGAGTTTGTTTGAAGCTCTTTCCCACGCGATACTTGGTTCCCTTCAATAGTTTGGTAAAATGATTTGTCTAAATAGTTTGATTTAACATGGAATTGCCAAGTTTGATCCTATGATCATCATCAAGTTTTCGAGTCTTTGGAACTTAATTGATATGCTACATTGATTATTTATTATAGTTTTTAGAAATTGTTTATGCTTTAATTTTGTTTATGTAGTTTAATTTTACTTTAATGATTTGGTGTTCAATTGATATCCAAGTTGCGATCTTTTGTGCTTTTGGTTGAATTTTACTTCAATGATTTGGTGTTCACTTTATATATAATATATGTGTATTTGTTTGTGACATTGTGTGTGTTTGTGTGTTTGTGTGTGTATTTTATGTTTAAGAAGACTTAATGTGTATGTATTTTGTTTTTTCAATTCAAGAAGACTTATCTCGACTCATTCTTTTTTGTAAATTGGGTGATGGGTTGATTTTCGTATATATGTATTTTGAGTCATATTTATTTTGGTTAAATGGGTGATTTTAATGCATGTTGGGTGAATATTCATTAACTATTAGGGATACTTTAATTAATGATGCTATATATGTATATGGTAATGTTGGATTGTTTATGGTGTGTCAATCCTCTCTTGTTGTCGATATATCCTTACTTACTATATTTGCTCATATACTGGTGGGAGTGAATTTAAGCTTTATTCGAAAGGTGAATATAAAAAAGACAATATATTGTATATTCTCATTATGATCAAATTGTGTTGGGTCATGATTTGAGTTGTACTAATTTATCAAATGTCATACAGACGCACACCAATGGAGTGGCCTATATATGTTAATAATCAAAAACTTCTATTGGAGCTTTCAAAGAAAAAGAAAAAGTTGGATGCTTCAAAGCATAAGGTAAGTCTGTCTCTAATCAAAATATCAAAAACGATAGGTTGATAATTCATATGCTCTGTCTCTTTTAGACCTTTCTTTTAAAGAACAAAAAAATGCTAAGCAAGTACAATGTGTTGCATATTAATATAAATTCTAGATTTAATGCTTACAACTTCTGGATAGAAAACATTTGAGTATAATGCTGCTAACTTAAAATGCAAATGGATAAATAAAGAAAAATTTGGTGTGCCATAATATAATTGTCGAAACCTTTAGTTATGTAGACTTGATATAGGGTTGTAGATGTTCAAGGCTCAACTTTTGTTGATAAAAGACATCCAACAAAATTGTGCATTTCACTTTTAATTTAAAAGTTAATTAAAACCGAAAAAAAACTATAAATTAGAAGGATTAAGATGAGATGCAATTATTCGTTCAAAAAAAAAGATGAGATGCAATTCTTGCAATTTGTTGATTAGCTTAGTGTTCTGCATCTTCTGGGTTAAATAAAGAGAGAGACACAAAGAAGGAACTAAAGAGATGTACTTTGGAGATTCGAGGGATAAATAAATTAATGGTGATTTACTTAGATTGGTTGTAATCTTGTAAATGAATAATTTCAATTTCCTTATCCAAGGATGTAAACCTTACAAATTGGTTGTGGCCTTAGTTGCTCCTCATCTTAGGTATTTAGTCTTTCTAATTTGACTTTTATTTTCATTTTCATTTTCATTTCAGGAAAATTTTTCATTTTGAGTTAAATCTCATGTATGACATAAGAAAGTTGTGGTTTTTTGTTTTTCAATTGCTTGTTGATTTTTGAGTATGAGGGCTTAATCTATTAATTAATAAAAAAAATTTACAAATGAAGGCACCGACATCAAAGTCGAGAATGTGAACAACATCAACAACCTAATGTTGCCGAAAAAGGTAAATTTTGGTGGTGAGTAATGTTTTTATACTGCTTTTACCTAATTTTGGGTTTTTGGTACTGTGTTTTTGTTTAAAAAGTTTAGTGGATTAACTATGAGAACACTAGAAATTAAGGAGTATATTTTGTGGGTTGATTATAGTAAGATTGAAATTGTATTTAAACCTTCAAATTAGAAATCTAATTTTGGGTGTTTTAATGCAATTGAAGTTATTTCTACACCTAAAGACTTTATCTTGAATGTATTCTAATTTTTAGATTCTAATGGGGGTGTTAGAATTGATGGACTTTCTAAAAATGATATACTTGTGATTCATGGGCTACTTCTGGAGATCCTCTAATGTCTGTTGATAGTGAAAACATTTAATGGAAATTGTATCATAATAGACTAATACATTCTAATATTATCTAGGTTGGTGTCCTCGCTGGAGATGTGAGCGACATTGTGCTTTTGAATGTGACACCCTTGTCATTGGGTCTTGAAACTCTTGGTGGTGTGATGACCAAGATCATCCCAAAAAATACAACCTTGCCCACGTCCAAGTCAGAAGACTTCTCGACTGCTAATGAAGGTAGTGACTTGTTGTGTACAAAATTATGAAGTGTATGTTTGATAATAATAGTCATCATTTTGTTGGAAGCGTTGAGATTGCCAAAACAAAGTTTATCCTCCCTGTAACTGTAATTAAAGTTCATTTTCTATAAGCATTTTTAATAGAAACGCACTTATCGATTTATCACTTCATCATCGAGTTGTTTTTAGTTTTGCAGATTTGGTACTATAAAATTATACGTTATTGTTCTACTAGGAATGTAAACTTGAATTTCTTTCAACATATTTGTTTTGCTGTAAAATTCGCTATTTGTTGTTTAGAACAATTATAATTTGTGCTGCAAACTATAGCTCGCCTTGATCTTGCGATTTTTATTACCGTTTTTCACAATTTTTGAAAAATTCTGAAACTTTTCCACACTATGCATCTTGTATTCCTGAGTATGGGTGCATGTGTGCCATCTAGCATTTTACTCAATGAGCAATTGCATAAAACATTATCATTTATCATGACAGGCGTTACTAAGAGCATGAGATAATAGGATGTAGGGTGGAGGTGTTCAAAACAAACCCGATGACCCGATAGACACCCGACTTTATAACCGAACCGATTTGACCCGACTTAAAAATGGATCTACAATTATGTAAAAATCAATGGGAACACAAAACCCAATTTTGAACCGACCCAAAACATCTGACCCAAAATCAACCCGATGACCCGAATGAACACCTCTAGGTGTAGGATGTTGAATAATTCTTGCAAGGTGACCAACTTAACATAAAACTAAGTGACAAACAAAATTAGAGGATTAGGAAAAATTTAAAGTGTTAATACTTCATATAAATTCTAAGTGACAAGCGAATTTGCTTCATTCTAACTTGATGTCATATTTTCATTCAATGTCTTGAAAAATCCAATATTTGTATAGCAAAATAAATTAGTGTTTTCAATATAAACATTTTCTAAAATCAAAATACATAAATAAATTTTCATAAAACTCGAAAGTATAACTTGGGATTATTGAGTTTATGTTGGTAATTTGCTGGTATCTTAATTGAAGGAGCAATAATATTATTGTATACAAAAATTTATCATCTTAGTGCCTTTAATAATCTAATAATCATAATTGATTTGTCTGTGTGAGCAACAAAATTAATGTAATTTGACTTATCATGACATGTTCAAAGGAAATGATTTTGATTTTTCATTGCTTTACTTTTTACTAT
Organism: Amaranthus cruentus; assembly: GCA_019425755.1. Classification (NCBI taxonomy): domain Eukaryota; kingdom Viridiplantae; phylum Streptophyta; class Magnoliopsida; order Caryophyllales; family Amaranthaceae; genus Amaranthus; species Amaranthus cruentus. The sequence continues at coordinate 18,090,846 of CM033463.1, forward strand.
GTTTTTACGATTAACATTTAACTTGTACTCATAAAATTTTCATGAAAAATGCCAAGCTATTTTTTTTATAGACATAACAAAACTCAAAAGCTTTCAAATACATTGGACCAATAACTTTGTATATAAACATTAAAATCATATTAGGGTTTCATTAAAATCATAATAGGCTTACATTGTTGCGAATAACTTTAATTCTACTTAGCTAAAGTATAAAATTAATACAATACAATATAATTAGGGTTAATCACTCCGCTTTAAACTAAAATTTTAATTTTACAAGGGTTTCTTGGGGGATCGCGTGCGTAGCACGCGGCCCCACAACTAGTAATGCGAAAAAGAAAACTACAAATACAAGATGATCTTTGTAGTGTCACCTTTGTGTATGGCAACGAACTCCTTCTTGTGTGTACGAACCAAATGAAGAACACCGTAGAGAAGATAGTTTGCAACTAAAGTGTCACCAGAAATCTTGATATAGATTGAAGGTGTAACACCCCTGAATTTCCGACTCCTTGTACGAATCCAAATCCGTAAAGGACGGGAGGAAATTCAGGTGTTACATTAAAAGAAAAAGGAAAAGAATTTAGATAAATGTTAAAAGTAAACTTTAAAGAGGTGTATGAAAATTTTGGCAGCATCTACCCTAAAACTGTGCACCTTTTGTAGAAAAAAAAAGTTATTTAGAATCTAATAAAGCAAAGGCATCACTGGCCTACCAAAACTATATCACGGTGGAATGATTCATCGTCGGCTTCTCAAATCAACATGCCAAGCATGGATCGTGGTTCCGGTGTCAACGCTTGCGTTTTAAGCTAACTTGACTCTTTAAAACCATACAATTTATAAACCACGCAACGGAGATAAATTATACAAAAAGGAGGACATGCGCCCAAAGCCGAAAACATAAACAAATTTAAATACAAAGAAACTACATCTAGCGTCAAAAATAAAACATCGCACGCTTCAAGGCTCTCACTCATCCCCCGTGTATGCAATGCACAGAAGCTTCATCACCTGTAATGTCTATCTATGATGTCCCCACTGCTCAACGTAAGATCATAGACCAACGCGTCATAGCAGGGCCATCAAAGACGAGCCATCATCAACGAAAACAAACAGTTTACGTCAGTAACTAACATCATATCATAATAAGGCATAATTAGCGTCAATAAAGTGTGTCATAATATGAGGGTGATTTCAGACCACTCCAAGTGTCAATCATAACCACTAAACATCACTACTTCTCACTGTCATTCCTATCTTCTTAACTTCTTTTTGACTTCATAATTTCTCGATGTCACTTGATCCAAAAGCTTAACCACTTTCAAATATCTATAAATATGTGACTAGAGGCCACCATATTGGGGTTTGCAAGACCCACATGGCAACACCTCAACAAAAGGGCGATGACGGGTCATACCGGTGCCCAATGGTAAAGTATGAACATACCCCCGTACAGCGACCATATATGGATGATCCTACCTCTGGGAACTAAAGCCACTGGGGTACAAAACCAGTGGAGCCAGCATACCTAAACGTATGTGACTAGAGGTCACCATAGGGTTTGTAAGGCCCACATGGCAACACATCAACTAAGGGCGGTGATGGGCCATACTGGCGCCCATTGGTAAAGTATGAACATACCCCCGTACAGTGACCATATATAGATGGTCCTACCTCCGGGAACTAAACCCACTGTGGTACCCAAACCAGGGGAGCCACAATAATCGAACAAACCTGCTATCTCATCTATAAGGAACTCATTCCCATTACAACCAACAACTTTCTTACTCCATCACTAAGGGAGTCCTTCCCATTCATAAAACATAATTCAACCACATTAATAAAGGGATCCTTCCATATTCAACTAACATAAATCAATCTCAGTAACAAGGGAGTCGTTCCCGTTCAAACTAACATAATTCAAACTCATCAATAAGAGAATCATTCTCATTCATACCAATAGCTTTCTTACTCCATCACTAAGGGGCTCATTCCCATTCAAACTAACGATAATCAATCTCATCAATAAGGAAACCATTCACTATTCAAACTTACAATAAACAATATCATTAATATAGGACTCGCTCCCTTTCAAACAATTAATAACCAATCTTACTAACAAGGGAATCGTTCTCATTCTAAATCATTATCAGTGTTTAACATACGAGTATCGTTCTCTATCAGTACATTTAAAAATCATAACAATATCATTAATATAGGACTCGCTCCCTTTCAAACAATTAATAACCAATCTTACTAACTATATACGATGTTTTATTTGACAAATTAAAAATATATATATATATATATATATATATATATATATATATATATATATATATATATATATATATATATATATATATATATATATACAATGCAAGATGCATGTAAGGGTTAATTACTGCGTGTACGTACCTGTAAGCGTTACTGCACGACCAAAAACCACAAAAGTCACCCAACTAAGGTTCTACCTTCCTTTTATGAAATGGGGAACCTATATAGTTAGGAATAAAACTAATAAGGCTCCTTAACTACTTCGTTATACCAACTAAATATTAAAGTAACCACTATCACCAATTCAATATGAGGTTTCGATTAATCTAGCATGCACATAACTCATTCAATACAAGTCAAACTCATTAACTCAACACAACATAAGTCTTTTCATCAATTTAAAAGTAAATGTAAATGTGACTCGTTCCTTTTCATTAACCAATGTTGAGTATATCGGTTCGTGCTACCCAAAAATAACCAATCACAACTAGCCTTAATATTTTGATATAACACTTATATAACGATAAGACACATTTTAGAGTTATCAAACCGCAATATTATTTGTTACACCCTCCAAAACTAGAAGGAACTATAATCAAACATCACGGCAAGTAACTTTAGTAGCTCTCAACAATAAGTTGATACTATGCTCTTGACTTACTAATATCATGTATCTATAACTTCAATAACAACCTAATAATGGTATTTGTAATTCACAACAATCAAACCCCAACAATTAGCAACTATTATTCCCCGTTTAACAACCAAAAATCACTTTCATAGTCAACTAAAATCATCACCATTACTAATTATCACAATAATAATTAATCGACCAAGTCTTAAAACAACTTTTAAAGTTAGTAAATCAATCATCACCAAAATATAGCATAGAACACACATCATTAGTAATTTTATCTCTAAATCTAAACCCTAGTCATTTTGTGTTCAAAGATAACATATTTAATTACTACCCATACTAGGATTCAAAGAAACTAATACAAAACTCAACACACAACCCATAATTTCAAATCACACTCCCAACATTAAGTCATAAACATGTTCAATTCATCAATCAAACTCTTATCAACAAAAAGATTCAATGAAAGTAGCACAAAACCAACAACAAACTCATAAACTTAATAAAATCCTAATTAGAACTAGATAATTAATTAGAGAATAAAAGTAGTGGCGTACTAAGATGAAATAATAGAAGGGTGAAGAGGGAAGGTGTTGGTATGGTAGTGTTGTTACACACGTACAACCCTGAGGAAACGGTGGTGCTGGGCTGCTGCTGTCGAGAAAACCACCATGAAGGTGGCTGCGCGTCTACAAGCTTTCCTTTTGTGATATTTCCCCCACAAAGGTACTTGGGTTATGAGACCTGAAATTCGCAAAGAGATACAATCTATCACATCAACCGATTAATACGAATCGATTGAACTAAACAACAATATGTTTTTGTAGAGAATGAAATCAGAAAACTAAAAAGAAGTACACTTTCCTTTATATTTCAAGAGAAAAGAGAGAAGGATGACATAATTTTTATTCTAAGAAGAACTTATTTGATATCCATGCACTCACTCTTATTTATAGAGTTGAAATGTCACATGGATCCATCCAAACAACATCTAGTGGTTACCAGACATTAATGATGTTAAACATTCGTTCATAACAACACTTTATTCCATGAAACGTAGCTTAGTTTCACGAAAAGACACACTGTTTCAAAGTGCTCGAACGAGCACTATAGGTGCTCGAACGAGCAGTTCATAAAACAGCTTCCAGAAAGTTTCTGACTCGAAATATCGAAAGTGCTCGAACGAGCACCCAAAGTGCTCGAAAGAGAAAACACCAAAAACATCAAACAGAAAGATCAGAAGCAAACTGCCTGACCCACGAGCCAGTGCTCGAATGAGAAAAGAAGTGCTCGAACGAGCACCAGTCCGAGCAGCTTTGTTTTTGGTTTGTTGTTATTTGTTTGCTTAGTCTATGCATAGGTACATATATCTAAGCCCTTGGATAATGTCCTACATGCTCTAAATCTCAACAAAAGCTATGTTGATTTCTAAGATTATTGAAAAGAAGATTAAGGAAAATGGTGGTGGTGTTGTTCTCATTGCTAAGTTTGGTAGTTTTTTTCATTAATGTCATCTTGAAATGTTGAGTTTTTGGTACTTTATGTTTAATTTTGAGAACCTTTTGGCATGGTTAAATGAAATGAATTAGTTTCATGACTATTTTCTTTCAATTTATTTATTCATGATCATGATTTAATTGCAGTTCTCTTTGATAACCCTAATTGTTTTGTGTTGTACGATTGGATTTGGTCAATTGTTGTACTCACGGTCTAAGTCATGGTCGACGATTATAGTTACGCATTGAGGCGAAATTGATTAATGCATCTGTTGAGATTTAGAGCGTGTAGGACATTATCCAAGGCTTAAGAATATGTACAAAACATAGATTAAGCAAGATACGTAACAACGTAACCAAAATAGGAGCAAAGACCAAGCTGCTCATTCGAGCATGGTCCTGCTCGTTCGAGCACTTTGTGGCTCGTTCGAGCACTGGCTCCTGAACCTAGCAGAACGTTTCTGATCTTTCTGTTTGATATTTTGAATGTTTGCTCGTTCGAGCACTTTCGAAATTTCGACTCAGAAACTTTCTGGAAGTTGTTTTGTGTACTGGTCGTTCGAGCACATTGAAACAACGTTTCTATTCATGAAACTAAGCTACGTTTCATGGAGTAAAGTGTTGTTATGAGCGGATGTTTTATATCATTAATGTTTGGTAACCACCAGATGTTGTTTGGATGGATCCATGTGACACTTCAATCTATATCAAGATTTCTGGTGACGACTTCGTCGCAAACAATCTTCTTTACGGTGTTCTTCGTTTAGTTTGTGATACATACCAGAAGGAGTTCGTTGCCTTACAAAAAGGGGACGCTATAAAGATCATCTTGTATTTGTAGTTTTCATTTTCGCATTATCATTCTATATAACTAAAACAAAGACCACCTAATGACACGTGTCAGCTTCTAATAAAAAAATTTCCCGCTCAAATTATTTTCTCAAATACACTTTCTTATGACTTTATTGTAGCTTTCAAGACAAGAATAATTACTATACATTAATGTATGCTATTGCAATTCTATATAACTACTTATTTTGCCTATTTAAGAGTAAGGAGATTTATATCTTTATACCAATTGGAATAATATATGTAATTTTACGAAGATTGAAAACAAATTTTATTTCCTTTATATGTGTTAGAATATTATATGTGATTTTAGTAAGATTGAAAATAATTTTTCTATTTAAGATGTATCTTGTATATATTAATACAAATTACTGTGATCTTTTCTACCTCTAAATTAAGCATGCCTCTTTATTTATACTGTATATTACTCCATTAGTCATTATTTTATATACTAAAATATTTACTAAATGAGGTTGATAAATAACTTGATCGAGTAAGTGGCTAATTGTAAAAATATTGTCATCTATTGCGAAGCAAAGACAAAAAGAGATCAAACAAAAATAAATAAACTTACTATTAAAAAGAAGAATTTGATATTAATAATTCAACCTTTCACTCATCTATTGTTAATAATCCCACCTATGAATTATTTTTTAATAATTCAACCATTCTCCTTTGTTTGCTGTCAGCATACTAATAGGGTATGCTGATAGCAAACGGGTATGCTGATAGCAAACTAAGGGTAAAAGTTTGATTATTTATAGTGGATGAATGAAAGGTTTGATTATTAATATCAATTTTTCCGATTAAAAAAAAAGGGTAACTCAAAGGCTTAAAGTTAATCAAATGAGGTGAACAACAAAGTGAAGGTGTATAAATGTCGTCATTTGCAAGATTATAACTTTCATACACCATTCCTATTTATCAACACAGAAATAGATATTGCGTTCAAAAGAAAAGTTTCTTAAAAAAGAGAATGAAAAATGAGATAAAATTGTAATTTGATAATTTTTTTATGTTAGAATTCTTCTTAACATTTACATTACTATGTAAAAATTCATTAAAATATATTAACAATTTAAGTTGATTATATTTCGCCAAGTACTCAGTCATTGAAAAAAGCGTTGTTTAAAATTAAGGGGTCTTTCTTTAGATTATTGTATGATATGATATGATGACTTCGCTATCTTTGTCTCACTTAGTTTGTGCACATTTTCAAATATATTAATCGATGTCATAATGCATCTTATTGTGCATAATTATAAATTATAAAAAGTTGATATTAATAAATTGCATTATATCGAATCAAATAAGATCTCAATTGACTATGATTTAATTTATATATTTGAAATAATTCAAATTAAGAGTGTTAGGAATAATGTTAAAAAACTAGATTGGGTAAATAAAGAGAGTATGTTTTAAGTATAGTTGAATTTGAATAATTTGAAGTGTTAAAAACTAAATATGGTATAGGAGTTTAAGGTATCTCAATGAGAGATTTTCTTAAAAGATAAGTTGGAAATTCGTAAGAAATTGATTTTTCGTTCGAACGTGAAAAGGAGAGAGAAACTTTGTGTTTTGGGTTTTTCAAGAATATATTTTTCTTATCTTGCAAGTACTCTTTATTTTCATTTTGTATAAGTTATTTGATCTGAAAATAGAAAATAAGCATTTATCCATGCATTTTTCTTGTGTATCTACTCCATTACATACGTTGGAGTCTGGACTATTTATAGTCTTTAATTTTTGGTAAAATAACTTTTTGCATATTGTGTTTAACACGGATAATCAATTAATATTACATACATACATTTAATATATAGTGGTTATTAAATAGCTTGTGCTCAACACGAATAATGAACAATTATGTTCTAAAAATGTGTAAATATTGTTATTTATTATTCAATTTTTTTTGTTGTGATTTTTTAAAAATTATTATTCATAGTTCTCTTTCTTTAAGTTTTATTTATGCATAATAATTTCTAAATGTCTCGTGCGGGTGATCATCTAGTTACTTTCTAACAGCATCTGTCATTGTAATCAAAATCTTTAATTTGGATGTTAAGTATATTAGATAGAAATCAATGTCAATAGTTGTTGTATTCATCGTTGATGATTGTAGTTAACTTTGGTGACAAAATTGAATTGTGATCATATAGTGTTAGTTCATGGAGGTAGAAATCAATGTCAATAGCTGTTGTAGTGATTGTAGATGATTGTAGTTAGCTATGCCTATGTTGTCAATATTGTTTTTGTTTTAGACGTTGGAGTTTTAAGTATAGGGGTTGAATTGTGATCATTAAGTCTTAGGTCTTGGAGTGTTAAGTATATCGAGTTGAAATCAACGTGAATAGCTTTTGTCGTCATTGTAGATGATTGTTTGAGACATCCTCCAATGTGAATACCATTAATGTATTTTTTTTAAGCAATTAACCGAGACCATCTCATTTTAAGGTCATAAATGATAATTTTAAGACAGTAAGTGTACATTGGCCTAGCCTAATAAAAATGGTCTCATTTTATAATATCAGCTCGTCTTGTATGATACCATTTCACCATAAGACATGTCTAATTGATCAATTAAAAATTATAAGCAATCCCTTTAACACATTAAATATACATGGGTCAATCCAATAGAGATTGTCTCACCATGTCCAAAAGACGCTCAATCGGAAGGAATTATTTTCGTTGCTTGATTACCTTTGTTTTTGAAATGGTGAATATTGATCAGTTTTGTTCTATATTCGGAGGATGAAGAGAATGTGAAGTCTATAACTTTATTTCTTGAAGTGGTGGGCCTCAGTGATGCTATTGGAAAATCTGGTTAAAGAAATATTTGTTCTTCACCTTTTTTGTGCTGTAGCCTGTAAATATATTGCAATTAGTACTAATTACAATCTTAGAGCATGTGGAAGTTGGGTGCTATGGTTTGCATGTATGACACACAAACTAAGTAATAAAATAATAGCTTTATTCATTCATTTCAAAAATTTGATTTCTTTCATGTATGTGTTGATTTCTTTTGCAATTTTCTTTTGGGGTCTTTTTTAAGTTTAATTATCACCAGTAAGAATATGATAATTTCTAAATTGTTGTCAAACTTTTCATTTTGCTTTATATCATCAAGCTTGCAGAGGTGTACGTAACTTGGTATATAACAACAAGGAGTTGAGTTATTTGGTGATCCAGAACTTTTATTTGATTTTTCAAGAAAGTCCATCTTTTTATTATTTGGATTTCTGCTAAAATTTGGATTCACAAAGTACCACATAAGCTCTATGTTATTATTAAACTTACATAAAATTAAAGTTGGTAAATTTAATTGGAATCTTCGACGTGCTTTTAAGTTATTTGTTGAACTGGAGATGGATTCTACTGATGTTACAAATATCATCTGCACATATTTTATTGTGTTGGGATCTCTGTCATTGAAGAAAGCCAGTAGTATACTTTCTAATTTGAACATAGGAAAAAACGGTTGTGTGAAATGATTGTAACGAATCCATTAGAGTTAAAGAACTAGGGCATGGGACCAAACGTGAGGACCAATAATAAACTATGTCCAGTGTTTTTCAGAGTGAGTTTTCAAACACTAGGTCAACCTATGGTGAACAAAGAGTACGAAAGATAGAAACTAGAGAAGATGATGGGAAGCAAGAAAGGAATTGGGAGAGGCGAGGAATAGCTGGAAGGTAGTAAGTCGGAAAGACGGGAAGAAGAGGGCAGTGGAAGTAAATATAGGGACCGAACATACCAAGAGCAAAAGAGTACAACTAATAAATTGGAGCTAGAGCGACATGAATGTAAAGTTAGGGAGAGACTTGAGGAAGAAGATAATAAAAGGAGAAGGCATGACAAAGAAGATGATTCAACCAAGAGGCATGAAAAAGGAAGGAAAATTTTGATCAAGAAAGGAGGAAGGCGGAGACGGAGCTAGAGGACTATGATCGAAGAAAGATGGAGAAGAAGGAAAAAGCATGAAAGAAGAGGACGTGAAAGAAAGGATGAGGATGAGTTAAGAAAAAAAAGGATGGAAAGGAGATTCGATGGTGATGAGCAAAGGAAAACGCTAGAAGATAGGAAAGAGGAGAATTATATAAGTAAGCGGTGCGAAAGAAGGAAGGAGAGTGAACAAGGAGTAAGAAAGAGAGAAAGTAGGGAGGATAATAGAGGCAAGGAAGGAACCTGCAGAAAAGAGATGAAGATGAGTATTTTAGCGGAAAGCAAGGGAGACGCGAGGAAGATTTGGAAGAAAGTAAGTCGAAAAGACGGGAAGAAAAGGGCAGTGGAGGTAAATATAGGGAAAGAACAGAGCAAGAGCAAAACAGTACAACTGACAGAAAGGAGCCAGAGGCATGAACGTAAAGTTAGGGAGAGGCCTGAGGAAAGATGGTAAAAGAAGAAGGCATGAAACAGAAGAAAATTCACCGAGGCATGAGAAAGGAAGGAAAATATTAATCAAGAAAGGAGGAAGGTCGGAACAGCTAGAGGGTAACTTGGGCTTTAATTTTTTGTGGGTTTTTGACATTTGTACTTGGTAAAGTATTTCACATGAGCGTTTATCTTTTAATTAATTATTAATCATTTGTTGTTTGAATTTTATATTTGGGTGTTGGTGAAACAAATTGTTGGGCTTAAGTTATGCATTTAACTATGCTGATGGGTGAAAAGTTTCAGAAGTTGAATAATGTTAGAATGACAGGAAATATTTTTTTTCTCCTAATGAGAAGAATATAACTATTAATTGACAAAAAAAATACTTTTATTCATAATATATCATATTGAATCATATAAGTTAATACGTAATTTAAAACTTATTTTCTCACAATCGTTATTTTTTTTTCATAAAATCTAATTTATACAAACTACTAACGTCAAACTCAACAGTGTGTCTTGGGGGTACGCGTGCTTACACTGGTTGCCCAAAACCGAACCTTGGATTAATTTCAAACTCAACAGTGTGTCTTGGAGGTACGCACACTTATATTCCTATGCATTCTATTGCCAGAGACATTCAAAAGATGCAGGAAACCATCAAATTTGCTGGTAAGGTTGATACACATAATCTTTACGAGTCTATTTTTGGTTGGAGACTATGATCCCCAAACAAAATATACTCTTCCAGGTTATGGGTATCAACCTTAGCAGCAACTTTAATGGTATCCTGAATTTTTTGAATTTTCCTAGCAATAAAATGCATAGCAAAACAAAATGCATCAAAAACAAAAACTACTATGTTTCAGTCAATAATGAATTTTTTAACAATACTAATTTTCTTCTACAATTCCTTGCTACTTTAAAGAAACCACCTCTCCCAACACAACTGCGACACAGCAGCTGCACAACCACCCTACCATAGCAGCTGCACAAGCAGAACATCACTCACCAGCAACTGCACAAACCACCAACCCATCACAGCACAGGCCTACACCAACGAACAAGACAACACGAAGCAGTAGGAACAACCAAAGACAATAGCAGCCAACAAATAACACAAACTAACTTTTCAACAAACTAACTGTTCAACACAAAAAAAGTCTGAATGCCCAAAACCGAACCTTGGATTAATCAATCATGAAAAAATCAAAATACTTTGAATAAAATTGTAATTCTTTTGAACATTTATTTGTTAGAATTATAGGTAAAAGTATGTGATTTGGGCTACAAATGGGGTTTATTTTAGATGGTGAGACTTATTCTATTAACAAAATATTCATACAAAACAATCAACAACTTATGCTTTTCATTAGTCATTATTATTCAATCATTATAACTTAATGTACGTGGCGACTTCAAAAACGTGAATTAACAACAGCCCATGCTATTTATTTTACAGCCTTTCCTTCTCTTTTGTTGTAACAAATCAAAACTCCTAGCTTATTTCCAAAGTCAAATTAATACCCACATCACAAAATTCAGAATCTGACATGGATTTTTTTTTTCTTTTCCTAATTTTTACAATGTCCAATGGACTGTCGAAAACCAGAAACTTGGGTGGTAGCAAATCAAGAAGCAATACAACTAATAGATCACTGCTTTTTTGCTTGAAATCAAAGATGACAAAAACACACTGGTTATTCTCGAATCGTGGTTTGGTACAAATTGCTGCGAAAGAAGTTGAATGTTGTGAGGTGTAACCCATTGACCGAAAAAATTCACTACCCTACAATTACAAAGACTTTTGCGTGACAGTATTACTAACAATCTATACATGGATAGCATTTTGTCGCCTTCTTTAGGTAACTAATATTTACTTGATACCAAAGGACAAAAGATACAGTTACTTAGTAATCACTTTTTATGTCAATGTATAAGGTAGATGATCAATATTTCACTACAATAAATGTACAAATAAATAACTCACTTTTTAAATGATACACAAATTCTATTATTTACGGATTACCAAAATATGTACAAATAAGTGAATTGTATCAAATAAATATAAAACACTATAAAAAAAATTAAATGAGAAATTTATACTTTGATTTTCAACAAATGTTGAACTTGAACTTCTATGTTCAAGTATGTTTGAATTACATAGTTCTTTTATACCTATATTAAGATTCATAAAATTGATAAGACAAAAATCTAATTAAAACAATAATATACCTATATTAAGATTAAAAAAAAAAAAACAAGATAATAATTGAATGTAGATCGAAAACAATAATCAATTACTAATTAGCACCTTTTTTATTAATAAACAAACATACCAACTGCTAATTAGCACCTTTTTAATTAATTAATTATTAATTATTTGTTTACCTTGTCTCTACTAGTTGTTTCATCAGCTTTATTAGGAGCATCGACGATTGTATGACGTATGAACCATTGGCCAATACAAGGAGGCAGGAGCTGTGTAATTTCCAACTTGGTTGATTTATTTGTAGAATCCAAAAACAAGATTTGCGAAAGAATTGAATGAAGAATCGAAAAACAAGATTGAAAAAGAACAAGATTTGAACAAATATGTGAAAAACAATAATCGAATGCAGATAATAATTGAAGAACAAGAATAAGATAATAACCGAATCAAGTTATAAGCTATAGAATTTGAACAAGAATCGAAAAATAAAAGAATCGAAAAACCTAATCTGCAAAGAACAAGAACAAGAATCGAAAAACCCTAATTTGCGATTTGCAAAGAACACATAAATCGAAGAACCACAATTGAACAGATTTGCAAAGAACAATGATTCATACATTTGATGAAGACGAATGTATTAAATAAATACCAAGAATCAAGAACACTATCAATGTTAAGAACAAAAATGGAGCATAAGATAACATATCATACCTGTGCAAATTTGAGGAAGGTAGAATCAAGAATCAATGAAATAACAAATTAGATTTGTGAACAATACAATCAATCAAGAATCAATGAGTTAGATTTGGAATAACATTATCAATGGATTAGAGAGGAGAGACAGGCGATAGAGGAGACATGAGAGAGAAAGTGAAATGGAAAAAATTGATTATGCCAAAAAAATCCCTAAATTGTGTCATTCAATCTCATCCGTTCATTCAATCTAACGGTCGGATTTGTTTGTTTTCAGTTTTTTTCATTTTAAGTGTTTTCACGACTTCTGTATATATATATATTTATATATATATATATATATATATATATATATATATATATATATATATATATATATATTGTTTATAAGTTTTCAATTCAAGAACGTGTATCAAACTATTTTAATATTTACCACAAAACTTATTTTACAATCTCAAATAAAGATTACGTCATTAAACGGATGAATCAACTTATTGTAAATAAAAAGAAAATCTAGTTCTTATTTTCATTCGAAAATATTTTTTAGAAGTAAGGAACATCACGACTTCACCTCTTTCTTCAAGACAAACATTTAAGGTACAACATTTCAAAGTATAACTTATCATTTGCTAAAAAATACAACTAAAATGCAAAACCAAGGTTAGTTTGTATGGAACTTTTACTAATGTTCTATGTAATAATATAAATATCAATTAATTACTTGTAAAAAATTAATTGTTTTCCCCCTTCTTCAAAATAAATAAATAAAATAGTAGCAAAAGTAATTTTGTACAAATAAAATAATGTATCAATGCAACACCTAAATTTATAAATAGAAATACACTTTCGTGTAGTTATACTTCGCAAGTTTGCATTTTGAAATTATTGGTTCTTAATTATATAAGAACCTTAAAAAAAGAATTTCGACTCATAATAACACATATCATAATTATTCAACAATAACATCCTTTATCCATCATAATATCAAACTCTAATTACGACAATATGCGAATGATTTAGAATCAAGAAGGGCAATGTCAAAGGTTACCAATATTTTTCAAATATTCATTTACTATACGACTAGATATGTTGAAAGTATATATAGAATTTATATCAAGATAAGATCACGAACTAATATATGACTAAAGTAATGCATCATATACATATATAACAATACTAATAGTACTAATAGGGTAATAATAACAGTGATGATCAATAAAGAGGACATTTTATGTATGTATAAAAAAAGCAAGATGAAAAATAACTAATGAACACACGTACATCACCACGATTTCCAATATCAATGGCAAAGCAGTCATCAATCTTACGGGTTTGATAAAGTTGTGATACCAACACTGATTTCACAATATTTAATCTACCCCATGGCATTTCCATCACAGCACTACCTCTAACTAACTATAACACCATTATCTCCACTAACTTATACGATCCAATGAATTATTAACATCAAATTAAAACTCTTCTTGACATAAGTGCTAATATCATTTAACTCTATTTATCTAATAATAGTGGATTTTTATAATAATGGTTTAAAATATAATCTATTATCTCGATTCATCTCTCAAATTATAAGTATTCGCATACTCATTGTCGTTCCTTTAATGTTCAGATTTTTAAACACCTCTTGACTATTATTAGGATCACATTATCTTCATTAACTAACTCTTCAAAATTAATTTACCACGTATCAGATCAATCATTATAAAAAAGTAGCCTATGTAAAGTCAACTTCATTTGAAATCTCATCTAAGTCTTATCATTTTAATTTTAATACATTATCAAGACGATTAAATTGTTGATCAATGAGATACTCTAAAATACTTAACATATTCATCACTCTAAATGCTTTAAAATTATAACTGATCATTTGAAATCTCATCTTGTAACTGCTCATTAGGCCACGAGAAAACAAATTATAATATCACTAATTCCCTTTTTAATTTCTAATATCGTTCTATCTATCTAATGCTTTAAAACCGTCATGATTCTTCTTCACATTATCATATGATTAAAACATTCATCACTCTAAATAAGCAGTTAATAACTTATCATGTCTTGAATATAGAGCTCGGGATTAATTCTCTAAGAGTAGGATTCTTTAATGGCTTGAAGGACTTTAGTAATTGTTAGCTTTTGATAGTGTTGTGTCTTTTCTTTCCTTGTGCTTTATCTTCAAATTAAAGCTAGAATCCTCAATGGCTACTTCCTAAACTAGATTAGTCGAGGCCTTAAAATAGAGCAGCCAAGTCTTTGTATCAAAGGAAAGTCTCCTACAAAACTTTGTTAGTTTAAAGCATAATATGGTAGTAGGAATAAAGCATAAATCTTTCCGTAGAATATACTCCCTATGTTTCCTAATGTTCTTTCCATTTACTTTTTGCACAGTTTTCAATATAAGCTTTGAGTCTTAATATCTCTAAATACGCATCATAAAAGTTTTTAAAAAATATATAATTAAAAAGTATACTTTAAGACGAATCTAACAAGATATCACATGGATATATTTTATCATCTATATATGTCTTAAAAATTTTAATCAATTTTCTCTCTCCAAAATAGAATATTCTAAATAAGAACATAAGGAAACGGAGGGAGTAATATCTTACTTAGAATAAAGTCGGTTTTTGGCAAGAATTGTATTTCAAGATTAAAAATTATCTTTTATATATGGCAAGTATATGAATATAATCGATTTTAAGGATATTCCATATATTGTGAGATCTTTGAATGTAAACAAGAAAGTAATCTGAGCTTGATGATCATATAGATGTTGGAGGGTAATGCAATAAGACAAAGTATGTTTGCCTTCAAATATAGCAAATGGCTACAATATAAGTTCTTATGAACTTATATTTCATGCTACATAAACATTCAGCTAGGTGATTGATTGGTAAACTAGTGGCACAAGAAAACATTGGAAAATGGTTTTATGAAAGTTCATCAATGGAGGAATAAAGGATGTTGCCTCCACAATGACAATGGCTTTGCGTTGACAATGGTGTGTCGTAGGAATAAATGGGAAAGCAAGAAGTGGGTGGGAAGCCATGGAAGAAATGTCATTAGGGTAAATTGGTCTAATGAAGATGTTAGAATGTAAGAGAGAATGCAAGAGAAGAGAAAAGAGAATTCTTATTCAATGGTAAAAAGTGATTACAAAATAGGGATTATAGCACCTATATATATACATACAGATACAAGGCAAGACCAAAGAAGAAAAAAAAAACCTATGCAAAGTTAGTTATAACTAAAGGGAGCTGTAACAAACTAATCCTAGTCCTAATACAATTTAATCAGGACCGTTGAAGCAAGATGAATAACCACCCTTGATCTTCAAGCACACGAATAGACTGAAGAGACACACAAATAACAGAAATGTGTTAGTCTATTAAAGTTGCCAACTGCTGCACATGCTGCCTTTTTTTATATGGAGTGTGCCATATGTATTCTTCATATGGAGCTGTCGTGGATGAAATATGAAAAGCTAGTCACAAGATCATGTATTCCAATACCCCCCCTCCCCCTCAAACTTGGGGTTGCGAACACCTAGTTTGTGTAAAAGATGTTGAAAGTGAATAGAAGGAAGAATTTTTGTAAACAAATCTGCAAGTTGCTGTGTTGTAGGAAGATATGATAGTTTGACCAAGCCTTCTAACATTTTTTCTCGTGTAAAATAACAATCTATGTCAATATGTTTCATCCTCTGAAGAAAAACAAGATTCTTAGTTATATAAATAGCTGATTGATTGTCACAAAAAAGTATAATTGGTTTGCTAATGACAACATTTAGTTCTTGGAGTAATCTTACTAACCAAGTGACTTCGAAAGCAGCAATAGACATAGCCTTGTATTCGGCTTCTGAGCTGGATTTAGACACAGTCTGATGTTTTTTACTTTTCCAGCTAATAGGAGAATTCCCTAGCATCATGACATAGCCTGTGATAGACTTTCTTGTATCAACACAAGAGCCCCCGTCTGAATCTGAATAAGCTTGTAGAATAAGCTTGTCCCGCCCTTGTAGTTTGATGCCTTGTCCACAAGTTGACTATACATAATTCAACGTATGAAGTAAAGCATGCCAATGGGAAGTTCTTGGATTTTGCATAAATTGACTCAGACTTTGTACAGTATAAGCTAAGTCTGGTCTTGTTTGTTAGAAAATTGAGTTTTCTAATTAAACTTCTATATAAAGTAGGATCCTTAATGAAATCCTCTTCATCATGAGTTAGCTTAGTATTAAGAGGCAAAGGGGTAACAACATGTTTAAAATCTTTTACTCTACTAGCAGACAATAATGCCTTGCTAGACGTTTGATGAGTTAATGTTATCCCATCTTTTTGATAAATAACTTCAATACCAAGGAAATAGTGCAAATCTCCTACGTCTTTTATGGCAAACACTTGATCTAAATGTCTTTTAACAAAAGTGATCTCTGTATTATCATCCCTTGTCACTATGAGGTCATCTACATATAGGGCAACAATAGTAATTTGTTGTCCTTATTTATTCAAATATAGGGAATAATCGTTTTTGGACTGAACATATCCTAAGGACTTTAATTCATCAAGTAATTTAATGTGCCATTGTCGAGAAGCTTGTTTAAGGCCATAAAGAGATTTCTTAAGAAGACAAACTTGATTTGGCTTGCTTGCTAAGCCCTCAGGGATTTTCATGTAAATATCCTCATGTAAATCTCCATGAAGGAACGCATTGTTGATATCAGATGATGAACTTTTCATTTTGAGCTTGCTGCGATGGCAAAAATACATTTTATTGTGGACATTTTGACCACTAGGGAAAACATTTCCTTATAATTTATACCATACTGTTGGTTATACCCTTTGGCAACCAATCTTTCTTTGAATCTTTCTAAACTTCCATCTGATCGTAGTTTAAATTTGTAAACCAATTTGCTTCCAATGGCCTTTTTTCCATTAGACAACTCAATAATATCCCAGGTTTTGTTTTGGTTTAGTGCATCTATTCCTTTTTTCATGGCTAAAACCCATTCAAGGCTTAGGGAAGCTTCTTTGTAGCTATTAGGTTCAATATAATTGTTTTGTAGAAGAGCACTCTTTTCGTGTTCTATAGGTAAGGCATCATTTTCAACAATATTACTCCAAGATTGTCCTTTGCTTATATGAACATAGTCTTGCAAATATCTTGGTTTGCTAGTATTCCTTATTGGTCTTTTTGGCATGATTGGAACATTTGTGTTTCTCTTGTGTTCATGTTCTTCATTTCTACCAACAAAGTTGTTATATTCACCAACATCTTTAGGAACATTATTTTCCTCATTTTTTTCTCCATCATATGGTAAGAAAAAAAATTTAATAGGTTCATCATTGTTTTTAAGTAATGAAAAAGGAAAAAATTCTCATGAAATTTCACATCCATTGACGTGTAAGTCAACTTGGTTTTCAAACAATATAACCTGTATGCTTTTTGTGTTTGAGAATATCCAATGAAGACACTAGGTTGAGCCTTTAGTTCAAATTTAGTTCTTCCTTGTTTGAGTGTGGAAGCATAGCATAAGCATCAAATGCTTTCATCATACCATAAAATGGTTTCTTATTATGTAACCTTTCATAAGGAGAAATGTTATTCAAGATACTCAAAGGCATCTTGTTTATGATATGGATTGCAGTTTCAACACACCCCAAAAACCAATTGGAACATTGGATTGAAAGAATATTGCTCTTGACACTTCAAGTAGGTGTCTATGCTTTCTTTCAACCACTCCATTCTGTTCGGGTGTATTTGTGCAACTGGATTGATGGAAAATGCCCATTTCATTGTAGAAGCATAAGGTTTCCCCTTGGGACAAATCTTTTGCATTCTCAATTCGTACTATTTTAATTCTTTTTCCAAACTGTGTATGAGCATAAGAGTAAAAGTTTTTAAAACAACACAGGAAATCAGATTTGTGTTTTGTCAAAAATATCCAAGTATATATGTTGTAATCATCTACCAAAGTAACAAACATATTACATTTATTTCTAGTTGGAGACCTTAATGGTCCCCAAACATCTACATGGATCAACTGAAAAGGGGTATCAGTTTTTATGGCGCTGTTATTAAAAACAGTTCTAATCTGCCTTGCTAATGGGTATACTGTACATATGATCTTAGACTCAATCTTTTGTGTGTTGAATTAAGGAAAGATAATCTTCAACTTAATAAAATGTAGATGGCCAAGCCTTAAATGCCATGCTTTGGCTTCTTTGATATGAGCGACTGCTGCTCTGTGTTGAGATGCAAGAGCTTCATTGTGTGTAGCTCTATCACTTTCAATATCTGTGAGTTGTAGGTAGTACAAACCACTTATGATCTTACCAAGAAGCAAGTGCTTCCTCAACGGCCCCTAAATGTAACATGTGTTAGCCTTAAAAATAACATCACACTTCAGGTCACAAATTAGTTTATGCATAGAAACCAAATTGTAATGAAACTAAGGCACAAACAAAACCTCTTTAAGGCATATACCATTGGGCAATATAATATCTCCACTATATAAGACTCCAATCCTCCTTCCATCAGGAACAAGGACATTATGGTGTTTATTAACTAGAGGTCTCACACAATCAAACAACTTTAGTTGCTAACTCATATGAACTGTAGCTCCTGAATCAATAATCCAACTAGACTTAAGAATAAGTGACTTCTTACCTATAAGTTGTGCTGAATTTGATGTGTGACTAATCTCTTGAACAGCACATATGGTAGATTGTTTGCTAAGCATTGACATGAGTTGAGAGTATTGTTCTTGAGTAATGTTCTTACCATTACTCTTGTTTTCTTGATTTCCATAATCAATGGAACTTGTATTGGCCTTGCTTGTTTGTGCTTCTTCCTTCTTCCAAGTATTATTTCTAGACTTTGTAGGATAACCATGAATTTTCCAGCACTTCTCCATTGTATACCTTGTATCTTACAATGATCTCAAAATTATGAAGATCTTTTGCTTCCCGAATTCTTGTTTCTTGAATCATGGGACATTCTTTTTTCTACCCTATGTGCCATGACAGTATCTTGCACACCAAGGTCTTCATATTTTCCGATGTCAAGATGAACCTGTTCTTGAATAAGGATCCCATAAACTTCAGAAAGTGTGTGTAGCTCCTTCATCATTATCAAGCTACTTCTAGTTTGCTTGTACTTAGGGTCCAACTTCATAAGAAATTGATGATATGGTTTCTTTGTTGACTCTTGATAGTCTTTTGTGTTAATTGACACTAACAACCATTGCATATACAAGTGGATATAGGATCAAGGGCAACCAATTCATCCTATAAACCGTTGAATTTGGTGAAAAAAATCCTTAATGGTCATATCATGAGTTTGAATAGTCTTGTTGAGAGCTTCTTGTATAGTAAAGAATTGGGCACTTGAAGATTGCCGAAATCTTTGTTCTAGCTCTTCCCAAATATCTTTTGTTGTGTTCAACCACAAGATAGTCTTGGCAATCTTTTCGTCTACCGCATTTAGGAGCCATCCTATAATGACATCATTTACCTTATCCCATGTTCTTGCAAGTTCTTGGTTGTGTATGGCTCTCTTAACTGTACCATTCACAAAACCAAGCTTATTTTTTCCTGATAAAGCTATGGTTACTGCCCTTTTCCACCCTTTGAAGCCTACCCCATTAAAGATGTTTGTCACTATCTTCAATCCGGTGTCTGTAGGGTGAAGATAGTACAGGCTTGCGGGATTCATGATGGGGTCTTGTTGCTGCTGCTTATCACTTTTGGTGACCATTTTTTAATTGATGATAATGGCACTGAAAAGGCAGTATAGAAGGAAAGAAAAGATCAGAACAAAAACCTGAAATGTTCTATTCTGTTCTTGTACTAGGATCAGAGAAAAAAATCAGTGATAACACCTGTCTGATACCATGTTAGAATGTAAGAGAGAATGTAAGAGAAGAGAAAAGAGAATTCTTATTCAATGGTAAAAAGTGATTACAAAATAGGGATTATAGCACCTATATATATACAGATACAAGGCAAGACCAAAGAAGAAAAAACAACCTATACAAAGTTAGTTATAACTAACTGCAGCTGTAACAAACTAATCCTAATCCTAATACAATTTAATCAGGACCGTTGAAGCAAGATGAATAACCACCCTCGATCTTCAAGCACACGGATAGGGTGAAGAAACACACAAATAACAGAAATGTGTTAGTTTATTTAAGTTGCCAACTGCTAAAAATGCTGCCTTCTTCATTATATGGAGTGTGCCATATGTATTCTTCATATGGAGCTGTCGTGGATGAAATATGAAAGTTAGTCACAAGATCATGCATTCAAACAGAAGATGATGAATGTGATCCTTAAAGTTTGTTGGTAGATGATGAAGATGATGAATACAACATTGAACCTTGCATAAATAATAATTGTACATTTTTTATTTTTCTCTATTTTGAAAATTTATCTAATGAACAGGTTATCATTACACAACAAATGGTCTTTGGTAAGTAACTCAATACTAGGGATAATAAGCTGAACTTGAACATAAACATTGGATATACTTATTATTAATATCTATAATTGCATGTATAGTGTAGTTGTTAAATTACAAAATCCCCTTGCGCCTTAGCTTTGGGGGTGTTGTATCAAGGTACAAAAGAATATCTAAACGGTATCCTAGCTAAACTTTCTAGTTTTTACAATAAAAATGCTTATGTCTCCTTTTAAATTTGTTACAATACGGTTTGAAATTGTTTTTAAATCACCGTACGTATATCAAATAAAAAGACTCATATATAATAGTTAACATTAACATTAGCACAATTGTATATCATGTCCAGCTCATGTAAAGCACTTATCCAACGCGGCCCATATTTATTTAAGTGACACGGCTCATATCCGATTCATTGAACACCCTAACAGTGACCCTTGCCTCCAGGAATGTAGGTGCATGGAGAAGCTCCTGTTTGTGTGGGTGAACCTTTTGGTAGCAACTCAAACAACAATGATAATGAATTATTATTATTATTATTATTATTATTATTTTTTAATTTGTTGATCATCGCTAGAAAAGATCCCCCCTTACCAATTTGTTGTTGATCATCTCGCAAATGTCTAATGGCGAATCCCTGTTGCAAATTCCCCATTACAACACACAAAATTATGCAGATTACTACCATCAACGATCTTTTGCTTATAATCGAACGCCCCATCTTAATAATTAATATAATAAGATCTTTTTTTCTATCCTTTTTTTCCTTTCTTTTTTTTTTTTTTTTTTCTTTTTTTCGTGTATCAGTGTATGTATCAAGCTGTAGGATTATTAATTGGAATAATGCAATTAAATAAGAAGTAGGAGTATATGTTTATATGCTTGATTGTTTGATACTAAATTTATAGAAGTGGCTGGCCAGATGTTGGCTTTGTACGCTGTTTTGAGTAATATTCAACGTTTGGGGTTTTAAATGTCAAACGACTTGGGCAAGAAGGATTCTTTGTTTTTAGTTTTGACTTAGTTTACGGTCAATCACTTTGATCTCCTTGCTCTCCAAATTCAAATATTTTATTTAGCACCGTCTTACCATGAGACATGCCTATATAATTAGCCCGTTCTTTTAATTGATTACTATAAAATCGTAAGTTATCGTTTTGAGGTTAAAAGTAATCATCCTAAAACTATAAAAAATAATTATTTTAAATTATGTATTGGGCCAGCCCAATAAAGATGGTCTCACTGTGAGACCGTCTCATTTAATAATTAGTGCATTTTACTTATTGTTTACTTTTCAAACTGTTTTTTCCCCCTAATTCTCCTAACACATTCATAATTATAACCAACTAGTATAAGAACTCGTTCAATCCACGGTTATTAAAGTAGAAATATAACAGTATTACGATTTCTAACTATGATATATATATATATATATATATATATATATATATATATATATATATATATATATATATATATATATATATATATACATATATATATATATATATATATATATATATATATATATATATATATATATATATATATATATATATATATATATATATATATATATATATATATAAAATCTTTATCAAGTTGGAATTAACGCACATTAAATTTTACAATCAATATTTAATAATAGTCATATTTTTTTCACTTCCGTTTAAAGTATACTACTTAGTTCTTTTCAATTAGTGGCAAAAAGAAATGAAATTTTTTTAAAAAAATGCAGATATTTGATAACAATTAAATATAAAATAAATTTTATAAAAGAAATTAAAAGAGACATAATATAATATGTATGAATGAAATATACAAAAACGATGGACCATTTTCCAAAATAAAAATTAATAAATCCAAGTGAGTGAGATATACTTATTTACCATTTTCCCTATCTTTTCTTGATTTGCAAGAAATAAATATTTAAAACTAATTTCGTAGGATATGAAGTACTTTATAATATACTAATAAAAAACACAAAAAATACATTATTAAAACTATACGAATAATAATTTAAAAATACAACCACAATTTACGTTTGTCTAACTAATTTTTTTTTAAAAAAAAAAATTAACTGTCTTATTTTTTAAGTTTTATATTAAGATGTATATAAAAACAATCTATTATTTTTAATGTCTTGCTTGTAAGTGTAATTTTAAGATGTTTATATAAACAATCAATAGTAAAAAATATTAAAAAATATGATAATATGTATAAAATCAATTTTACCTTATTTGGTTCAATAAATAAAGCAATTAACCAATTTGATTATTTCATGTGATAAATCTTTGGTAACATTGAATTTTCTAATCTTTTACTTCATTAAAACAAAACTTTTTAGCTAATTTATAAATTGATTTGTTGAGAATAGGGTGTGGCCGAGTTTAAATTTCCTTACAAATTTAGAATACATTTTATGAATTCAAAATTTTTATATCCATAAACAAAGAGCTCAGTCAAATTTAACCTAACTAATAAACCCAATAATAATAATTGTTTAAATGAAAACGCAGTTAGCTAGTAGTTTGACAATTGTACGATTCAGTTATAATTAATAAGATTATAGAATTCCATCTATTGAATAAGTTTATTTCAGCCAAAATAAGGTATGAACTTTTAAATATAAACGTTATGTAGAACTGTTTATTGTTAAACTTATTTTTTAAAATTATTTGGAGAATTAAGTGTCACTTTAAAGGATTTGTAAAAATGAGCTAATTTTATGGAAAACGATGTTCAGGCCCGTTTCTAAACATTCGGTGGCCTAGGGCGAGATTAAAAATAGGGGCCCTTATATAGAAATTAGAAACACAAATTCCTACTTGAGACCGTCTATACAATGGACGTCTCAAGTTTTGGTTTGACCCAGTTTGTAAGTTAAAAGGGAGATATGTGTTGGGCTCTTGAGAGACGTCTATACTATAGACGGTCTCTCAAGAGAGGGCCTAAATTAAAAATAGGGGCCCTTATGTAGAAGATTAAAAACTCACAATTTGAATATAAATCTTTAAGTATACGAAAATGAGAGAAAAAACTTAAAGATTAAGAATGCTCTAATTTATCCCAATCTTCTAATTAGCTTGAAATATTTCAAATTCCATTGTTATCCATATAAGTTTGAAATTTTCTCTCTCTTTTTTTTTTCTTGAAATTGTAAAGAGTAATGTTAGACATTTATTATCTTTGTCATTAATATTTCATTCCTAGCTAATATGGCAATGTCATATTTATTTTTAAAAATTTGATTAATGTTTTTGTACCCTAATGGGATGGGAATTGAGTTTGATCGGATAGCGAAAAAACGTTGTCTAAAACAGTGTTTTCTCACTTAAAAGAAAACGCTGTTCTTGACAATATTTTTCTATTATATATATATATATATATATATATATATATATATATAATATATATATATATAATTATATAAATATATATATATATATATATATAAATATATATATATATATATATATATATATATATATATATATATAATATATATATATATATATATATATATATATATATAT
>CM033463.1:18115413-18252913 GCA_019425755.1 Amaranthus cruentus
TATATATAATTAAATAAAAATCCTTCTCATCCTTCCTATTTGAAAAAATTTTTTATTCAAAAGTTTGATTGGTACAAGTATTCAAACCATAAAAACTCAAGGTATGCACAAACAGTGGCAGATCTATGGTTCGAAGTCTCAGGGGGCACCAATTAAGGGATGAAATTCTGACGGAGTTTTCATTTGTAAAATTAACAAATAAATTTTAATTTGAAAAAATGACTAGTGAAATCACAACAAATTTATCAAAACTGTGATCTAATTCTTGAAAAAGTTTCTAGCAATTAACAGGGGCGGTTCTGGGGCCGTGCGAGGTGCCCAACCGCACAGGGCCCCCGAACCTAAAGGGCCTCGTATTAAAAAATTATTGTAGAATAACATACTATTTTAGTAGAGTAGTTGGTAAGAGTTTGACTTAATGTATCAATGGCCATATGTTCAAAACCTATTGATTACATTTTTCTCTCCTTTTTTATCTATTTTCAAAATAACTCTTAACCTTCCAAATATTTTTTTCTTACCTTATTTAATGTTTACACATTCATCAAATATCAGTTTATCACTATTTTTTTCTCTTTCATTTTAACATTAGAGAAGAAAGTTTAATTTTTAACAACTTAATTTAAGTTTAAGAAATATAAATTGTATTGAACTTTTGTATTGTTATTTTTTTTGTAATTATAAAGGGCCCCAATTTTAGAAATCTATAAATAACAAACAGGGCCTCGAAATTGTTTGCTCCGCCCCTGGTAATTAAATAGCGTTTTCGAATAAAAGAATGCTAGTAATTAACATGTATCTTAAGCATATGCATTACCTGAATTAACAACTATTTGAATTTATTTATTAAGTTCATTCCACTTTATTCAAAATAGTGTAACTAGAGAAAAAAGTTAAATATACTTTAAAAAAATGTGTATGCTGTAAATAAATAGTAAATTCATCTATTATAGTGCACGTTCTTTATTAAGATCGTTTTACCGTGAGACGACCTCAAACTGAATTGGATGAGCCTAAAGTATTTTTACAAAAAATGCTTCTCGTACAAGTGGGGATTCAATTTTCATTTATTTATTTATTTAATTTACTAATGAACTGCTTGTATAGGCTCGTCTCACGGTGAGACGGTCTCATACAAGACTTGCTAAAATTTTAAATATGAAATACCTTAACAGATAATGAAACAAAATAAATCAATTGGCCTAATAAAAAAAAGGACAAAAATAAATAAATAAGACAATTGACCAAAATGAAAAATTATTTATCATCAAAAGACTTTAATATAAATTTTATATCTTTACACTGATTAATAGAAAAGTTAATTTTATTTATTTTTTAAAAGCCTAGGGGCACGTGACCCCGCGAGCTCCAATATACGTCCGCCACTGCTCTTACCTTCTACTATAATGCTTTCGACTCTCCTCACAGGGGCATCGAAATTCTTTCTCTTCAAATGTCCAAACCACGACAATTTATTTTCGCGCATCTTTCCAGAAATAGGGGCAACCCCTAGTTCTTGATTATAAATGTAATAGAAATGTAATCAAATGTAGCAGAAATATTAAATATTAGGATCATTTACCAACTACAGCCTCTAAGTTTACTCAATTTCAAATAAACAGCCGCGAACTTTGTTTATTACCAACTACAGCCTCCAACTTACCAAACATGATATCGAGACAGCCAAAACAGCAAAAAAAGGGTAAAAAATGGGGTTAAAATGGGGTGTTTTGGCTGTCTCGATGTCATGCTTGTTAAGTTGGAGGTTGTAGTTGGTAATAAACGAAGTTCGCGGCTGTTTATTTGAAATTGAGTAAACTTGGATAAGTCGGAGACATATGTAAATGTAATCAAAATGTAAATCAAATTTAATAAAAATAAATATTACAAGTAAAGAACATTATAGAATAAAAATTTAAAATATTAAAAATAGGATCATTATGACTATTTTTATAATCAAAATATTTATGATCATTGACAACCAAAACAACAAAAAAGGGTAAAAATGGGGTTAAAATGGGGTGTTTTGGCTGTCTCGATGTCATGTTTGTCAAGTTGGAGGCTATAGTGGGTAAAAAAACAACGTTTGCGAGTGTTTATTTGAAATTGAGTAAACTTAGAGGCTTTAGTTGGTAAATGATCCAAATATTAAATTTCATACACTAATTACTACAAGTAAAGAGTATTACCAAAAAATTATAGTCGTGTATTACTAAAAAATTAGTAATACACAAATATAACTTTTTAGTAATACTCTTTTGTTCCTGTATGATTCTCAAGGACAATTAATTAAGTTAACAATCTTCCTAATTTGTGATTTAATCAAGATGATTGTACTGGATAGGGTTATCAACTTAATTCCTTGCCGGTTATGCAGTGAGATCTTAACAAGCTTTGATGACTTGAAGCCTGAAAAAGTTAACACAAGGGTTAGACTGGCCCGGATGGTGTTTTTCTGGGGACCTTCTCCAACACCCAAAAAACCCTCCCAAATAGGGGTGGTGTACCAAATCTCCTCCTTCACCAGTCCAAAATTACAAAGAGAGGAGGAAAGCTGCTTACTATACTGATCCTTGGGCTCCAGAAGACCTTCCCAGATGGAGGAGGAAATACATCGGCCCCGAAAACACTGCTTATCATATAAGAGCTGAGTGAGGTCCTCTTCCTCTTTCCAAGAAGGATTTTAAAGGTCCTCTGGGCTAAAATGCGGGTATAAAAACAATTAAAGATGCTAGCACCTCCTCTTCTGCCAACCCTGGTCCTGCCAGCTCCTCTTCTCAGATCCCAACAAAAAGAAAGACGAGTGCGAAGAATAAGAAAGAGGCAGACGTGTCTTCTTTCCAGACCTGGGAAGGTGAAGTAACCCCTCTTGATGTTTCTCCTTTGGCTTATCGACCCCCTGGAAGTGCACATATTGTTGAGTTACTACCAGGTTCTTCTTTAGGTTGTTATTTATCTTTTATGCTTGCTTTTATCTGACATAATCATCAATTAATAACTGATTTTTTGCTTCTTTTCTTTTTTTTTTTATAGTTTTGGCAGTACTACTATTCCAGTTGTGTCTCCTCTTGGTTAGGGTCAATTGGAGCCTGTTCTGGAAGAAACTGAAGTTGGTGAGGAATCTGAGGCTAATCCTGTTTCCCAATCTGACAACGAGGATGAAGCTGATGAAGTGAACTCTCCCTCTATTTTTGTTTCTGTCAGTGCATCTCAACTTTTTGTCATCCCAGAAGATGATTCAGTTGATCAATATGTTCTAGGGTCTGGTGTAGGTAATATGTCTGATTTGAAACCTTTTAACTTTATGTCAAATGTAATACCTGTACCTACTAATTTTTATTATCTTTTGTATAGTTGTTGTACCATCAGCTTCACAAGATGTCGTCATCATCGATGAAGTCTCCAGGACATTGGGTGATAAAGTTGCAGATATGATTGCTGAGCCCATTATTCCAGTTACTAAGATGAATTCCATCCCTGAAGATGCTACTGTTGATAACACATCTGTCCCTGCCCCGCAGGTAGAAGAAATATTTGAGGATATCCTTGTTGCTGATTCTAGGATGGGTGATGTACAAACCCAAACCCAAACCCAACTCCCAGTTGATCACATTGATCTAACTGAGGAAGTTGTTACTGAAGACCCTTCCACCAACCTTCAAACAAATATGGAAGGAGTAGCAGAAACCAATGTAGATCATTCTGCTTTTCCTATCAGAAATCTGGTTGGGATGACTGCTCCCAGCACAGAAGAAATTCCAGATGAGGGTAAGACATTAACTTTTCTGCCTTATCATCATTTATGTGTTTTCCATGTTCTATTTTTCATTATATAATTTTCTCATCAGGAACATCCATCCTAGGAAAAATACCCATGGATGCCTCTCATTCTGAAGAACCTCCTGCCATCAGGCAAAAAGTTGATGAAGGAGTGAATTCTGCACACTCTAGTTCATTTGACTTTATGAACAGTGTCATAAGATTCCTTGCAGTTCCAGATTATAATTTTCATGAGGTAAATTCCCCTTTATGCCTTTATTTTTAATTTTTCTTCTTTTTGATTTTTCATATTACCATCATTATCATTTTTTTATGCTTAGTTGATTGATTCTAGACTTTGCGAGCTGGGAACTTTGGTGAAGAACACATATGATTTTGACCTTCAAAATCTTCATCAGAAGACTCAGTCTCAAGAAGCTGAGATCAACTCTCTACAGGCTGAACTGGAAAGAATCAGGGCCAGAAATCAAGAAGTAGAGTCTGCTCTGTCTTGTCAGCAAAATGAAGCCCGCATCTGGAAAAGTAAATATGAATCCCAGGCTGAGCTGAATGCTAACCATGACACCAGAATATGGGCGCTGGATCTGGAGGTATCCAAGGCTAAGGCTGATCTGGCACATGTCAACACTTAGTACCTTGAGGTTAGATAAATACATTAGCCTCCAGAAAGAGAGCATCAGCCAAGCCAACTATATCCTAGAACTTCATACGACAATTGCCAAAGGTGTTGCAGAATCTGGACAACTTCAAAGAGATTTGAAGAAAGTCCAAGATACTCTTGCATCTGTTGAGCAAACATCTGCCAAGAAGTAAGAGGAGTATTCTGCTCTACTTGCTAAAAAGGATGATGAAATCTCCACTTTGATACTACAGCTTGCCAAGAAGAAAGATCTGGTTAAGTCTCAAAGTCAGCTCCTAAGTCACGCAGAAGAGGATAAGGATAGGCTGAGGGAACGAATCACTGAACTGGAAGCAAATAACGCCAAACTGGAGTCTGATAAAAGGCATATCAAGGCCTAAGAGAAGAAGGAAATAACTGAACTCTATCAGGCACAATTCAAGAGTCAACTGGTTAATGACAGGGAGAGGAGAAAGGATGGTACAATCTGGAGGACAATGAATGTTGTTCTTACTTCTTATCCAGATCTGGAGTTCTCCAAGATTCCGCTTTTCTTAGATCCAAAGACCCCTGTACTATCTTGTATTCCAACCCTAAGGTCTCAATACATTGCACAATCTGGCCAGGGTAGTGGTTCTGTTCTCTCTGGTTCAAAGGCTCCTTTTGGTAGCAAATCATCTCCAGCTGGCAAATCTACCCCAAGCAACAAATAAATATTTTTCCTTATACTATTATTTTTTTATAGTTAAAGTTCTCCCAGTATTTGTACATTTTTGTTGTTTTTAATGAAAGAACTTTATACTTCTTCATCTTCTAACTCTTTTACAGCTTCAATCTGTCTTTGACAAGTACCGTTTTTTAAATGTGAACTCTGATTTTCAGATAGAACTTTGCTTTGAATTTTCTCTTTAATTGAGATCATATTTTGATTTCTTCATAAGATTTCTTCTTATTCATATGTCTCTTCTCCCCTTAACTTTGAAGTATTTTCATTCATGAAATATACTTGAAAGTTTTATTATTACCCATCACTTTTAGAAAAGAATCATTAAAAGCCATCACTTTTAGAAAAGAATCATTAAAACCCAACACTGATGAAGTTTCAGACAACTTTTCTTTGTGTTTGAACTTTTTATGATGTACCTTCATTTCTCTCATGCTTGATGACTTAATCAGAACACTTTATGGGTTCCTTAGTTATGATAAACCAGGGCTTCCCCATGACTCAGCAGTCTCCTTAGTTATGAAAAACAAGGGCTTTCCTACTAGCTAGATATTTGAACTCAGCTTGGTTATCTGACTGTATACCTAGATGTACACAGCTCAGAGTTTACCTGCTGGAACACCAACTTAACATTATTTCTCATTTTATTACAAATACAAGATTTCTTTTGAAATTTCTCTAAGTATATTACATCTGACTGTTCTTTACAAATGATTAATTACAAGAATGTTTAATGGCTAATCTATACATAGTATCTTTTCAACATTCTAATATTCCATTTATGTTTAATTTGTTCACCATTTGCAGGTTTCAATTTGTAAGTACCATTGCCACAATCTTTAAAAATAATGTATGGGCCTTCCTATTTTTCAGACAATTTGCCATGCTCATGCTTCTGGGTTGCTCTTGCATTTCTAAGGACTAAGTCTCCAACTTGGAAAGATCTATGCCTTACTTTTCTGTTATAAAATCTGGCAATTCTATTCTGGTATGCAGCCATTTTCAAGGCTACATCTTCTCTGATCTCATCGATCAATTCTAGATCTAAAAGTCTTGACTCTTGATTTTTCTTCTAGATTCAAATGTTTGAGTCTTGTTGTACAACAATCTTCCAACAGATCTGTACAACAATCTCAACTAGCAAAAGAGCTTCTGAACCATACACAAGCCTGAAAGGCGTTGGGCCAGTTGCCTCCTTTACAGTTGTCCTCAAAGACCAAAGTACATCATAAATTTCATCTATATAGTTGGCTTTTGCATCTTCCAACTTTTTCTGGAGACCATGTAGAATCTGTTTATTGGCTACTTCCGCTTGCCCATTACACTGAGGATTACATACTGACTAGTAAGCCACAACAATTTTAAAATCTTCTAGATATTTTCTTAATGTCACACAATCAAATTGTGTTCCATTGTCAATGGTGAGCACTCTGGGAAATCCAAATCTGGTGATGATGTTCTGCCAGATGAACTTTTCAACTTTTCTTGAAGTGATCGTTGCTAGAGATTCTACTTCTATCCATTTAGTGAAATAATCAATGGCAACAATCAGAAACTTTTTACCTCCTACAGCAGTTTTGAATGGTCCTAGAAGATCCAAGCCCCATTGAGCAAATGGAACTGGATTATGAATATATTTTAACTCTGAAGCAGGCTGTATGATGTCGGGTGCAAACTTCTAACATTTATCACATTTCTGGACAAAATGCTTTGCGTCTATCATTGCTGAAGGCTAAAAGTAACCAATCCTGAAAGCTTTATGTGCTAAAGCTCTAGCTCCCAGATGATGACCACAACAACCCTCATGAACTTCCTTTACAATGTAATCAGCCTCAGATGGAGTGACACATTTCAACAAGGGTCCATTCTTCGCCTTTTTTACAATTCACCATCTACCATGCAAAATTGTGATGATTTCAGTTTTAGCTTTCTGGCAAGAACTGGATCTGCTGGAATGACTCCATTTTCTTTATACTGAATAAGATCTTTCATCCAATCAGGGAGATCTCTGCTTCCAATACTGAAAACAGATGTAGCATCTTCATGAATTGAACTTACTGGCTTTACTTCCACCAAGACTGAACTTTTCAAACTTCTGCATGCTGGAACTTCCCAATTTAGAAAGTGCATCAGCTTGCTCATCTTGCGATCTTAGTCTTTCAACATCAACAATTTAGAACCAGGAAATCAACTCCTGAGTTTTCTTCAAGTATTTCTGCATATTTGCATCTCTGGCCTCATATTGCCCCTTAATTTGGTTCACAACAAGTTGTGAATCAGTTTTAAGACTGAATCTTCTGGCTTCTAAAGCTTTACATAATTGCAATCCAACAATAACTACTTCATATTCTGCTTCATTATTTGTATCTTTAAATTGAAATTTCAAAGCATATTCAATCACTTTACACTCTGGAGTGATTAGCACTAACCCAGCCCCTGCACCAACAAGTCTAGATGACCCATCAGTTAACAGTTGCCAGATAGGCTCTTCACTTTCATCTTGTGTGACCCATTCTGCAAAAATATCTGCCAGATCTTGACCCTTTATTGGTTTTCTTGGTTAAAATTGTACACCCATGCCATTGAGTTCTACAACCCATTTTGCTAATCTCCCAGATCTTTCAATCTTTGTCAAGCTTTTCTCCAAAGGTAAATCAGTTAAGACCACCACTGTATTTGCGTCAAAGTAGGGTCTCAACTTTCTGGCTGCTACAACCAATGCAAATGATGCTTTCTCTATCATGGAATATCTCGTCTCAGCATCTAGTAACATTTTACTTTCAAAGTAAATGGGATACTGTATTTTATTTTCTTCTCTAATCAACACAGCACTAATAGTGCGCTAAGTTGATGATATGTACAAGTATAGTGTTTCTCCAAGAACTGGTCGGGCCAAAGTTAGTAGACGATGTAGCTGTTCTTTCAGCTCTTTAAATGCTTTGCTATGAACTTCACCCCATTCAACATTTATTTTGCCTTTTAAAACTGTGAAAAAGAGCATGATTCTTTCTACCGCCTTTGAAATGAATCTGAAAAGTGCTACCATTCTTCCAGTCAGCTGCATTATCCCAAGCCTACTTGATTGTTCTGCCAGATCAATCACAGCTTGAACCTTTTCAGGATTGGTATCAATGCCTCATTCACGGACTAAGTAACCCAAAAACTTGCCAGACTTTATCCCAAATACACATTTTCTAGGATTAAGCCTCATATTGTATTTTCTCATGTTATCAAAAGTTTCCTGTAAATCTATTACCATCTCTTTTTCTGTTTTACTTTTTACAATTGAATCATCTACATAAACCTCTAAGTTTCTACCCCTTTGATTTTAAAATAATTTATCCATTACCCTCTGATAAGTTGCCCCAGTATTCATCAATCCAAAAGGCATCATGATATAATTGAACACCCATGCTGAGCATATAACTGCTGTTTTCTTTTTGTCGGCAGGATCCATGAAAATTTGATGATAGCCAGAAAAGGCATCCATACAAGACAAAAGTGCATACCCTGCAGTTGAATCTACTAATTGATCTATCTTAGGGAAAGGATAACAATCCTTAGGGCAACATTTATTTAGACTAGTAAAATCTATACACATTCTCCATCTTCTAGGTTGTGGCTTTTTAACTAATACAACATTAGCCAACCAATTTGGATAGAGACATTCTTCAATAAATCCAGCATCTAGCAGCTTCTGAACTTCTTCTTCAATGATTTTATCTTTTTCAGCTCCAAAGTTTCTCTTCTTCTGCTTTATAGACTTACCACCTTCATACACACTTATTTTGTGAGTGACTATTTCAGGGTCAATGCCTGGCATGTCTGCTGCTGAATATGCAGCGTAGGACTTCAATTAGATGGAGGCGAATTTTTGGATCCAGATCACCTCCAATTCTTACTGTTTTATTTGTCTCCTCCACCAAAATGACTTCTTCAATCTTCTGATGATCTATTTCCATCTGAGGAGTGCTTTTATTGACATTCTCATCATCAGTTGGTCTGGGAT
The DNA here is from genome assembly GCA_019425755.1 of Amaranthus cruentus. Taxonomy (NCBI): domain Eukaryota; kingdom Viridiplantae; phylum Streptophyta; class Magnoliopsida; order Caryophyllales; family Amaranthaceae; genus Amaranthus; species Amaranthus cruentus. The sequence continues at coordinate 18,124,546 of CM033463.1, forward strand.
CTATTTCAACAATATTTTGAGTTCTAGACCCAGATGTAGAACCCACCATTTTCAACCTTTTATTCTTCGGTTGATGTTCTTCATTTATTTTTTCTGATGCCTTATCAGCTTCAGCCATCTTTTCTTTTCCTTTTCTTTTTTCTGGCGTAGGTCTTGCTGTATTTACAAGGTTGCAGGATCTGACCATTTTCTGATTTCCTCTGGCCCTTCCTACTCTTCCATCTTTTCCAACAAAGAGAAAGGTTTGATGGTGAGTAGAAGTTATGCCAGTTACTGCTACTGTGAATTTTCTTCCCATAATACAATTGTATCTGGTGGGAGCATCCACTATGTAAAGTTCTTGAGGGACTATGATAGTTACCCCCTCACTATCAATGATAGTTACTAGCAAAGTTATTTTCCCCTCTGCCAGTACTGCCTCACCGAAAAATCCCACAATAGGAGTTGATGGTTTTTTTCAAAATTTTTTCTTCTACGTCCATCTGATCCCAGTAGGATTTGTAGATGAAGTTTATCTCTGCTCTACTATCTATCAAAACAATGTGAACAGATTGATCAACTATATCAATGAACATCACTAGAGGATCAGAGTGAGGGTATGATACTCCCCTGGAATCATCTCTGGTGAAAGTCATATCTGGCAGATGTGGTGGTTCTGCCTGCTCCATAGCTTCCATCAATTCATAGCTGGGAGTTGCTGTTGCTCTAAGATAAGCGTCATTGTCTCATACACCAGACTCCTGGTATATCATTAAAATTTCTTTTTTCTTTTTCTGAATCTGGTTGTTTTTATTCCTTCCTTACCTAGAATAATCTTCAGTCTGTCTCTTACCATAGACTTTATTTTGCTTATATTGCTGCAAATATCCCCTCTGGATCATATCTTGAATGTTGTTCATTAGGGACTTGCAATGTTCTGTCCAATGACCTGGACACCCATGGAACTTGCAATAAGCATCTGGATTTTTGCCAGCCATCTTCCTTTGAACTGGTCTTTGCCATTTTGCATCTTGTCCATGCATACTAAAGATTTTACCCCTAGACTCTGTCAGCGGCATGTAATTTGTGTAGTTTGGGAGTTCAGGAACATCAAAATCCGCAGTTCTTACAAGCTTCTTTCCTTTGTCATGCTTCTCGGCTGGTTTCCTACTGCTCCTTTCTAGGACATTTCCTTTATTCTGCATGCTACCAGTTATTGATTTGAAATCTTCAACATCAGTATGGGATTGAGCATATTCCCTGATTTCATTCATTGTTTTCAGATATGTCCACTGGTTGCTGAACTTCAAGGCTTCGCTTTTAGGTGTTTTAGAGTATAGGCCCCGCTTGAAAGCAAAGGTCAGGATGTTTTCTTCTGGGTTCAGCACTTGTAGGCTTTCTTTGTCAAATCTGGAAACATAACTCCTCAAAGATTCATCTTTTCCCTGGCTTTGATCTGGAAGTCCTTGAAGAAAAGTGGCTCCTGAACTTCTCAGCATGTTCATCAAATGATGAAATTGAGCCCTCTAGGAGACTTTGAGCCCATCTTTGTGCTGTACCAGCCAATGTCAGAATGTAATTTTTACACCAGCTTGCATCAGTATGGCTATCATGCTCATTTCATTGTTAAAGGCTGCCAGATGAACATTTGGACATGATTCCTCCGTATATGCCAGGTGGGCAGGGAACTTTACCCTTTTCGCAGGTGAAGCAACAATCTTTGGGATGAATGGCAATTTTCCAGAAAACCGTATTTTCTGATTTTCTGGAATTTTGGGAGGTAAGTTTGGAAGTGGAGACTTTCCCTTTAACGTATGAATTTCAGGTTTTCTACTTATATTCACCTGAAATGACTCATCTTGCTTTTCATGAATTCTCAATGCTGGTGATGAAGGATTCTTTCCTAGTCTACTTTTTGCAGATATTCTTTTTGTTGTAACTGATTCCTTGGTTGCTGGTTGGGAATTAGTTTGGCGATAGACAGTTTCTGTCTAACCTCGCCTTATATGTGTGCCTGGCTGAGAAGAAACTCTAGGGTTCGATGGGGTCCTGTACCGAGCATATTTATTGCCTGGCATAGACTCACCTTCATCTTCCCTAAGTCTCATTCTAATTTTATCAAATCTCAGTTGGTCTGATTCTTTTTGATTAAGAGGTGTATAGGACTCATCCTCTTCATCCCGATCTTTTTCAGTAGAAACTTGGTTTCTCTGATTTTGATCAACATTCGTAATCTCATTCCTGATAGCATTTGCCACTTCTACTGCCAATTGAGAGATCATATCTCCACTCATAATTATCTAAGGATTTTCTGTCACATGCTTTCTCTGAGAAGAGTTACCTAGGTCTTGACTCAGAGACCCTTCTAACTGTCACATGGATTTCCGTTCATCTGTTATTCTTTGTGCCTCATTCTTATTTCTTTTTCTCTGAATTCTAGACCTCCTTGATTGATTAGAGTTCTGACCCTGATTTTCAGAATGACTTGTCATCATTTGCTTTCTGCAAGAAAATTCTCAAAGTAACACTTTGGCAAAGAAAGAAAAGTGTGCCCTCCTTCTAGCGCCAAATTGTTCTTGTATGATTCTCAAGGACAACTAATTAAGTTAACAATCTTCCTAATTTGTGATTTAATTAGGATGATTGTGCTGGAGAGGGTTATCAACTTAATTCCTTGCCGGCTATGCAGTGAGATCTTAACAAGCTTTGATGACTTGAAGCCTGAAAAAGTTAACACAAGGGTTAGAAAGGCCCGGAAGGTGTTTTTCTGGGGACCTTCTCCAACGCCCAAGTCAGAATCAAGACTATGAAAGTTGCCTAACAAGTCCTTCAAGACACATTGTGGTAATCAAGTGGATTATTGCTTAGGGCTTTTTTTGACGTGAGGTCTTGATGTAATAAAAATATTTCAAAAAATTATATTATCTTAGAGTATTTGTTCTTAATTTTTCCTCTTTGAATTCTTTGTACTTCTCTTTCTTTATATGAAAATTTCGTACTTCATTTATGGCATTTTTCTCTGTATTTATAGCTGATGATTGAGATGGGTAAAATTCTCTTTGATGATCCCTAGGAACATTTTTTGCATGTGTCAAATGACTTTCATATACGTGGCATACTTACAATTTAAAAAATCATCTTATTTGTCTTTAGTTGCTTCTTTAACCAACACGTGTCCCACTACTCATAACAATACTTTAAATGCTGGACACATGTTTTTAATACTCACGTGAGTCCGTCGTGTAAAAACCTTTCAAACTGTTGCTTAATTTCTTTAGGAAAAATTGTCAGGAATAATCCGAACTATTGACAAACTGCTGTGAATAATCTGAAGTATTGATTATTATGAATAATCCCACCTTTGTAGTATTTTTGCTCGTGGCACCCCCAGGTGAAATTTCACCTGTTGTAGCAGGTTTTTGCAATTTTCAGTAGGTCATCCTCTCCAAATGGTATTTATAAACTCCATTTACTGGTTTCCCCTTCATCTCCATTGTTCTTCCATTTCTTCCATTTTGTTCTTCCTTCTTCACCTTCCTTCTCCTATAATCACCATTAACCTAAAAAATCCACACAATTGAACATAATCACCATTAAAGCATCAAAATCAAAATCCAAAATTGAACATAATTACCATTAAAGCATCAAAACTTTTCGACATTAGTAACCTAAAAAATCAAAATTATTAACCTAAAAAATCAACACAATTGAACATAATCACCATTAAAGCATCAAAATCAAAATCAAAAGCATCAAAATTGAACATAATTACCATTAAAGCATAAAAAATTTTCGACATTAGTAACCTAAAAAATCAAAATTATTAACCTAAAAAATCAACACAATTCTACGACAACAAAGAAAACATTAAAGCATCAATGATTAAAGGGAGGAATTGCAAAAAAAATACCATTGGACAATCGAGAATCAACAGGTTCGAAGGAGAAACCCCACGCACAGCAAGACCCAAATTCGTGACAGAATTTCGACAATAAACCCTAATTTAGGGAGGAATTGCAGATGGTGGTGGAATGTTGATTATGGCATGATAGAATTTCGAAGGAAGATTAAAGCTGCAGAATTTCGAATGAAGATGGTGGTGAGAAGAAGATGGTGAGACTTTGTTTTTATGGAAGATGGTGAGAGTATTTTTTGTTTTTAAGGAAAATGACATAAATTAGAAGAAGATGAAAAATGAGATATACAACCTGCAATAACCGGTCATATAAGTGATGGGGGTGCCACGAGCAAAAACACTACAAACGTGGGATTATTCATAAATAATCAATAGTTTAGATTATTCACAGCGGTTTGTCAATAGTTCGCATTATTCCCGACAATTTTTCCTTTTCTTTATACCCTGCTAGACAAATGTTGCCAGATGATGCCTCCATCAGGGTAAATGTTGCCAGATTCCGATTGATTTGACTTTCTTGGACAATGATTTATCTTAATTAATGTTGTTTAATATTTTTCACCCATACATCTTTACTTGTAGTAATTAGTATATTACTAAAAAACATATAATTTTTTTTGCTAATGAAAACAATTTACCTTAATAGTGGAAAAGGATATATTACTTAAGCAATACACTTCGTCCGTTCCATAATACTTGCTACATTTTCCATTTTTAACATATTACTTGCTATACATTTTTATTTTTCGTAATAAAACAATCATATAAATATCTACTTTACCCTTATTTTTATCGTACTTTATACCCCACTAGCTGTTTTTTCCTCTTCAATTAAGATAAAGTGGAGGGTATAGTTATACTTTATATGTTATGTCCACCTTTTCTTAATTCCTGTGCACATGCAAATGTAGCAACAAAAACAGAATGGAGGAAGTATATGTTCAAGGAATAGATAAGGCATTGAAAATTTTGTATGAAGATACACTAAATATTTATGATTTTGTCAAAAATACATGAAAAATTTTCACTAATTTGCACAGAAAATTGCCTAATTGAAAACTAACTATTTCAATAACTATAAATTGAGAATATTAAGTTTTGGAAGCTTGTTCAATATTAAATTAAATTAATGGTGTTTTAAATTTGTAAAATGTTTCAAAGAAGTTAACATAACTTGGAGGTTTGTGCATGCTTTGGAATTTTGGGAAACCAAGGCTTGAATACTAGCACAACCAAATTGCGAAGTTAAAATTTTTTTTTCAAACAAAAATGATGGTAAATACTTTGAATAGTAGTGTTTTCCCCTCTACTGCCCAAAACCCAGTTGCCAACCAATTAGGGTATTAAAATGCTTTTCTAGACAGAGTTTTTCCTATAAGCTTATTTTTACAAATAGTTTGGGGTGATACTCTTTTCTCCAAATACATCAAAAGAAAGTATTACCACTTGTACTATAAGACCTTTTACAAAACCAAACGTATGCTCTTTAAACATATATCACTCTACTCAATTTGTTAAGAGTCCATCAAGTAAAACTGTAAAACCAATAGTTAATCTTATTGCTCAACGTTATCAAGGAGGAGATGATATATTACCAAGTAACCAAGTTGAAGTGACCGTTGAGAAAAGCTTCAAAATACACGTCTGTGTTGTAAAGAATTTACTAATTTCCGAATAGGATGGGATTAAATTACAACTAAAAGTCATGCGATACATAAGAAGCTTTTTTTTTTTTTTTTTAAACTTTACATAAAAACATAAATCATCTTTAAATAAAACAAGTCAATAAATAAATTAGCTTCGAAGGCAAAGTGATAAGGCAAATACCAAAGGAGTAAACTAGAATAAGCTCGACATATGATCAAGACGCATACTGCTTAAAGTTGGTTTTACTTAACGTCTCATAGGCAACCAATCTACTTGTAAGTTTATCGTTCTAGTAAATAAATTAAAGTATGGATAATATATCTAGGTTAAGTAAATATATAACTTAACAAACAAAACAAACTAATCTCATATATATATGAGTACGTAAAACAATCAAAACCTTATTTCAATACGTCATGAACAAAATATACCAATAAAATGATAAATATTTTAAAAAGAAATTCTAAAATATATAGGACTAATAAAAAAACAACATTAGCATAAAATTTCAATCCATCACAACAAACCTAAACTTCAGTGGCATATGTTTTAGGATTTTTTGGCATTTGTAGATGTCACTAAAGGCTGTCGTGACATTTAGAGTAATGCTACTACATACTTTGTCGCTCTTTTATTCTGATTAATGACATTGAGACAGCCCCTATTTTAGCGGCTTAATTAATAGTGATTAATTAAGTTAATTTGGTATTAAACTTTAAGTATGTTATTTTATTGGGACTCGGAATAATATTTTATTATATGAGGATATTAGTCATATTAAATTTGGGACAAAAGTAAGTTATACGATTAAAATTGAGAATAAATTAAATCAGAGAGATTAGAGTATGTAAGAAGCTATATACCCCTATGATGACACAATAGCAAGACTCATCAAAATTTTATGACTCACCCAATTACTTTTGATATACTTATTGTTTAAGTATAACATGTATAAAGACCAACCTTTAATTACCTTTCTTCTTCCATCATCATTCTCTTCCCCACGCCAATTTCACTCCAAGATTCTAAACATTCTGTTTTGTCCATTTTCAAGGCAGTTATAGTTGTTTCTCGGTTCTGGAGTCTCCATAAGAATCGTAGAGCTCCAAGTCGCGGTCGCGTAGACACTTGAGAAAGTTAGGATCGGTAATGCTTTTCGGATCGGTCTCGAGCCCCCGATCCCGTTTCGTTCTTGCAAGAACCGTATTTCGGTGATGACGATCACCCGTATTCTCAGGATATAGATCAAGCCTACTTCCCGACGGTCCATATATTCCCACGTTTTAAGTGCTGTTATATTATTGTTTTAATATGAGTTTTTGAATAAATACATTTGGTATATAAAGTATTGTTTGTTTCGCAAATGAATTCTTATGTTTTATTTGCCGTATTTTTATTTTCGCTATTTACTTGTAAAGTAATAGCCGTATTTTGATTTTGCTATTAACTTGTAAAGTTATAGCCATGTTTTTATTCACTATGAACCAAAGGTTCTTAGTCGTATTTATATTGATACCAAACGGTCTTTTAAAAGAGTTTGGGTTTTGACAAGCTAATGTTTTATAAGGAATTATCGAATAAGCAAAGATTGAAGTGGAGATGTTTGTTAATGACTTGTATATAAATGTAATAGTTTGTTTGATTACTCAACAATTCAATTGCTGACAGTCCTTGATGGGGTCTATCCCTTACGGGGGGTAGATCCATTTTCAGGTTAGCTTTGCTGTGGAGATAATGCCTACTTCTGTTATGTGTTAAGTGCGCGGCGAGGACTTCTATTTGAAAGTCATAATGTAAATTAAATATTTGTAAATTAATTTGTAATATTTTATAACGTTTTGTAAATAGTATTCATTTATTTAATGTAAAAAGTTTTAAATACTCTGATATAGTTTATCGTGGCTATCGAGCCACAGGTCGGATTCAGCCCAAACTCTTATAAGTCCTCCGCTGTGCTTTGTAGACAGTATTATAATATTGTTTACGCCGGTTTTGGATGTTTTGATTGGTATCAGAGCCTGGTTGTTTCTGGAGTACTAGAATCCTCATATTCGAGTACAAAATTTAAAAAAAAATGAATTTCAAAAATCCGAGAGAGCGCGGTAGTTGAGTCTTAGGGTGTAACTTCTAAGAATCGAATGGTATTAATGTGACTATGTGTTATATGTGATGTGTGCCATGCTTATATGTTAAAGAAATCTTGAAGTTCCTTACGTATTGTGAATGCTCTTTTTGTAAGAGTCATGCCGGAGGCCAAGAGTTATGTCTCGATATTAATTTGGGGCTTCGAAGTTCGGTGAAAGGAGTTTCAAAGGATATATTAAAGTTAAGTTAGGAATGCTTTTTCGTTTAAATCTTGATTGGTGGATCTAATTGATTTCATATGAAATTTTGTGTGATTGTTTATGTGTCAAATAAATAAATTAATAAATACAATAAAAAATTGTTTTTAAAGAGCTTAAAATTTCAACATAAAAATGTATATATTTCAAGTATTTGTTTTACAAAAGATATTATATATATACTCCGATAAGTAGAATAAGGAGTTGAGGACCAAGCCTATCGAGTACTGAGATGATGTGGTGCAAGAATTATTCGATGCATAGTGTTCAAAAGAAGCATTTTGGGAATATTGAAAGTTATGAGTTAGTTGTGTGTAAAGATTGAAAATCAATCAAGGAATAACGAATGTAGAAAAGTATTTGTGACATGTTTAATTTAATGATATTTGGATAAGAATTTCTATTATGGGAAGTTGCGAAAATGGAATAAGAGTTGATATGAATAGGAATGTCATAAAATTTATATTATGGTAAGCCTATTAAGTATTCTATACCTATTGAGGTAAATTTAAATTTATGATGGAGAATATTCTAAATGAGTTACAATGTTCAATGGATATTTTTGAGAATTAAAAAGTTTGAATATTTTAAATTATGTCAAGCGTTATTCATGGTTATTGTGAGTTGAAGTCAAATAAGAATCAAATAAAAGTTATGAAAGCCTTGTATTACATGTACGGAGAAATTTAAAGATAAATTATACTTATGGAAAATGAATATTTGATTAGAAGCTAACTGCATTGATGCTAGTTGTATTGAGGTGATTGAAATGCTAATATTTAGGGGAACAAAAGAATTTGTTTAAACCATGATTGGATGAAACATTAAAGGATAAAATTTGAATAGACTAAGTTTGATAAATTTGTATTAATGGTGAAACGGATGATCGAAATAAAAATTAAGAATCGTATATAATTGAATGTCAAGAATATGGAAGCTATTTGGGAAAAATGTGTTTGAAACTTGAAGTGTTAAGGGTTATGTATTAAAGGTAGATATAAACGTATTATGAGTGGAAGTTAAACGATAACGATTGAGTAATAAGTTATTAAAGGTTGGAAGTCGAAAGTGATCAAAGAAATTTTCTAATTTGAGATTCAAGTTATTTGATTATGAGAAATGAAATGTGTAATTTTAAGTGATACTTTCGAAGTATATCGGGGGTGATCAGAGCTCTTAAGTGAAGTTTTGTTGTCAATTGGTAAAATTAAGTAAATTAGAGAATCAGATTTTCAAATTTAGGATACAAAATGGTTGAACTTATTAAAACAAGTAAAGATTTATTAAAAAGTATTCGAGTAAAACGTAAGAGTTGATGTGGAGATTTAGTTGTTTGACGAGAAAACAAATTTGATTTTGAAAATAAAACTATTTGTCTCTTTTCGGAGAGAAACTTTATCAAGTTTTTCGTAGATTATCAAAACATCTTTGTTTAAAAGTTTCAAATATTGCTAATATTGTTTTAAGTTCTGATTATCAGTTTACGAATTTATGTTCTAGGTGCACTTGTATATGTGCAAATGTGTTTTGCATCGAGAGTTTTGTACATTGAAAATCAATTTGAGTCGTGATTGAATCATAAACATTAGTTTTAGTCTTGGATGGCTGTCGAATGTCGAATTTGAGGTTTTTAGTTAAGTATTGGACGTTGAACTATTAAGGTTTATCCTTAAGTTGGGGAGAATATGAGTTTAATATGTTTTATGAATTGTAGAGTAATTTCGGGGACGAAATTATTTAAGTTGGGGAGAATGAGACAGCCCCTATTTTAGCGGCTTAATTAATAGTGATTAATTAAGTTAATTTGGTATTAAATTTTAAGTATGTTATTTTATTGGGACTCGGAATAATATTTTATTATATGAGGATATTAGTCATATTAAATATGGGACAAAAGTAAGTTATACGATTAAAATTGAGAATAAATTAAATAAGAGAGATTAGAGTATGTAAGAAGCTATATACTCCTATGATGACACAATGGCAAGACTCATCAAAATTTTATGACTCACCCAATTACTTTTGATATACTTATTGTTTAAGTATAACATGTATAAAGAGTTAAAGACCAACCTTTAATTACCTTTCTTCTTCCATCATCATTCTCTTCCCCACGCCAATTTCACTCCAAGATTCTGAACATTCTGTTTTGTCCATTTTCAAGGCAGTTATGGTTGTTTCTCGGTTCTGAAGTCTGCATAAGAATTGTAGAGCTCCAAGTCGCGGTCGCGTAGACACTTGAATCACCTCTATACGAGTTCGTATGAGAAAGATAGGACCAAAATACTAACAGGGTGTCCTGAAAATCCGAAAATAGCATTTTCGATTTACTTCACAATTAAAGTTGGGGTTCATATTGAGTACTCTTTTTATCAAGTGTTTAGGGTTAGTATTTATCCTTTAATTGAGTTTATTGATTGGTATGGTTGAGTTACGAGTTCTTATTTGATTAATACGGGTATTTGGTTCTAGTATCAAATTTGGGAACATAAGTATTTAGTTGGGTATTTGATTAGATGATATTACTTGGGTATAATATAAGTTGGGTATGATATAAGTTGGATATTTGGGATTTATGATTGTTGTATAATTGGTTAAACTTCATTGATGGTAATTCAAGCTTTTAGATGTTGATGGTTGATGATAAATTGATTGGTATTTTAATTATCGATCGCTATTCATGGCGTAGGAAGATAATCCTACAAACACTATTATCTTTTAAATTTAATTTAAGTATTTCAAAGTTCAAGTTATGTTTTATAAGTTGTGATATTACTGCTATTTATATTTGAGCAAAATCGTATATTTTTGGTGTTCGAAACTTTGGAATTAGACTTTGTTTGACCTTGCTTTTAATCCTTGATCAAAATTACGTTTTGTATGATCATAGCTTTATAAATATGAGCTTTTAAATATTGTACTATGAAAATGAGTTATGATTAATGATTTTAAAGAAAATCGAATGATTTATAGATTCGTTTTATATTAAATGTTCAACATTGAAAAATGTCCGTTTTTGGGAATTGGCAACGGATATTTATATCCGGATTATTATGAAATCCTATAGCTTGATAATAGGTAATGCTTTTCGGATCGGTCTCGAGCCCAGATCCCGTTTCGTTCTTGCAAGAACTGTATTTCAGTGATGACGATCACCCGTATTCTCAAGATGTAGATCAAGCCTACTTCCTGACGGTCCATATATTCCCACGTTTTAAAGTGCTGTTATATTATTGTTTTAATATGAGTTTTGAATAAATACGTTCGATATATAAAGTTTTGTTTGTTTCGCAAATGAATTCATATGTTTTATATGTCGTATTTTGATTTTCGCTATTTACTTGTAAAGTAATAGCCGTATTTTGATTTCGCTATTAACTTGTAAAGTTATAGCCGTGTTTTGATTCACTATGAACCAAAGGTTCTTAGTCGTATTTATATTGATACCAAACGGTCTTTTAAAAGAGTTTGGGTTTTGACAAGCTAATGTTTTTTAAGGAATTATCGAATAAGCAAAGATTGAAGTGGAGATGTTTGTTAATGACTTGTATATAAATGTAATAGTTTGTTTTATTACTCAACAATTCAATTGTTGACAGTCCTTGATAGGGTCTATCCCTTACAGGGGTAGATCCATTTTCAGGTTAGCTCTGCTATGGAGACAATGCCTACTTCTATTATGTGTTAAGTGCGCGGCGAGGACTTCTTTTTGAAAGTCATAATGTAAATTAAATATTTGTAAATTAAATTGTAATATTTTATAACGTTTTGTAAATAGTATTCATTTATTTAATGTAAAAAGTTTTAAACACTCTGATATTAGTTTATCGTGGCTATCGAGCTACATGTCGGATTCAGTCCAGACTTTTATAAGTCTTTCGCTGTGCTTTGTAGACAGTATTATAATATTGTTTACGCCGGTTTGGGCTGTTTCAGACATGTTTGATCATGCTCTAATTGTACTTATAACTAATTGAGGTAATATATTATCCTTTCAATTAAGGTAAGTTCAAAGTTCCTATCACATTAAGATTTTGTGTACAAATTTGTAATATCTGATAAGCATGTCAAAAGTATCAACATATGTTCTTAATTGCCCGATTACAAAAATCAAACTAAAAAAATCCCTAAAATCTTATTCTCATTTTCAAATAGCCCAAAAGCTTAGTTATTATTTTATCATACAAAATTGTTACGATTTAAAATGGTTTTACTGTTTAATTAAACATCTACGTGTTAAACTCGTTTTTCTCAACAATTTGCAAAACAATTATTTTAATAATTTTATAACTTTATTTTCCTCAAAAATCTATTTTATACTTCCAAGATATCTTTATCCTTACCTGGATAAGTTTGCAGCAATTTTCATTAATGACATTTTTATCTATTCGAGGAAGAGAGAGGAGTATAAGGAGCATTTGAAGACTATTTTGGATATTTTGAGGAAGGAGAAATTGTTTGTAAAATGTTCTAAGTGTGAATTCTATTTATAGAAGATTGCATCTTTAGGACATGTAGCATCAAAGGAGGGAACTTCTGTTAACCTTGAGAAAATAAAGGTAATAACAGAGTTCCCGATTCCAAAAAATGTAACCGAAGTTAGGAGCTTTTTGGGACTAGCAGGTTATTATAGGAAGTATCTGGAAGGTTACTCGCCCCATGTTAGAGTTGTTAGAAAGGGGATTTAATTTTAGTGGTGTGACGACACATAGTTGATTTTGAAGAATTGAAGAAGAAGTTGACTATTGCCTCAAGTTAACTACCCCATGCATGATATTGAACTTGCATCAGTTATTTTTTGCGTTGAAATTGTGCAGACATTATTTACAAGGGTTGCCTTGTAAGATTTATATCGACACCTAAACTTGAAGTATGTCTTTAATCAAAAAGGTGAATATGCTACAAACACGTTGGCTCGAGGTTATTAAGGATTATGATTTGGAGATTATCTATCACCCGAGAAAGGCCAACAAGGTGGTAGACGCTTTGAGTGGGTGAATTAGATTTTTAAAATAGCTATTATGTCGCTAGAGAGATTCAGAGTTTGGGATTGGAGAGCTGTAGCCATAGTGAGATTGATCAGTATTTGGGACCATGACCGTGCAACTGACTTTATTTGACCACACTATTAAGGTGTAGTTAGAGGATCTAGAGAACTTGGAACTTATTCATAGGGTTGAGGCAAATGAGACTGATGCTTTTGGGATAGGCGAGAAAGGATAACTAAGGATGAATGATAGACTTTGTGTGTCAAACCAGCCCGAGTTGAGAAATGAGATTTTGAGAGAAGGTCATAAGAGTTTGTTTCACTTGCATTCAGGACAAGATAAAATGATTGAAGAAATTAGATACTTTTTTCGTTGGAAAGGCTTGAGGAAATACGTGTTTGAGTTTTTGTCTAATTGCTTAGTATGTAGTGAGTAAAATTGGAGAAGAAGTAGAGCTCCGGTTTACTTCAGTCATTACCAGTTCAGATTGGAAATAGGATTCTATTATGGATTTTGTAGTGGGATTGTCGAGGACACAACGGAAGAATGATTTTATCTGGGTTATTGTCGATCGATAGACTAATTAGGTGGCTAGTTTCATACCGATAAGATAACTTAGGGAGCTAAGCAATTAGCTGATGCCTATGTTAGGGAGATTATCTGACTTCACGGTGATCCAAGGACTATTCATTCAAACAGAGATCCAAAATTTCTTTCGAGGTTTTGGGAAAAGTTACAAGACATTTTTAGGACAAAATTGTGCTTAAGTACATCTTTTCACCCTGCGATTGATGAGTGGATAGAGAGGACCATCCAAACCTTAGAAGATCTTTTAAGATGTTCTGTATTAGACTTTGGAGTTTCTTCGGAGGACAAGCTTCGAATGGTCGCGTCTACATATAATGACAATTTTCAAGCGAGTATCTAGATGGCACCGAACGAGGCTCTTTATGGTAGGAAACTTCGCGTACCTCTATGTTAGGATTTAATGAATAGGACCATGCCCAAAGGGCCCGAAATTATTCAGGAATCGATAAATACTCTCAAGAGAGTTTAACAAAATATGAGGGCAACTCAGAGTTGACAAAAGTGTTATGCTGACAATCGTCGTAGGAAGATTCTTGATGTTGGTGATAAGGTTTTCTTAAGGCTTCGCCTACAAGGGGCATTTATCATTTTGGTGATAGGGGAAAATTGAGGAGGAAGTTTATAGGACCTTTTGATATTTTAAGGAGTGTAGGAGAGGTGCTTACATGCTAGCTTTACCTCCAAGTTTGGCAAGGGCTGATAATCTGTTCCATGTGTCTTAGTTGAGGAAGTGCGTCGATGATCCATCTCATGTACTTACCCATGAACGTCTTTAGATAAACGAGTCTTTAGTTTACGAGGAGAGGCCTGTTAGGATCCTCGAAACGAGGATTAAGGAGTTGAGAAACTCGAGAATTTTGTTGGTCAAGGTGCTATGGTCAAGCCAGGGAGTAGAAGAGGCTGCTTGGAAGAAGGCGATATGAGAGGCTGTTACCCAAGTCTTTTTGGTAAGTCTTTGTTTCGGAATGAAACTATATTAAAGGGGAAGAGTTGTAACAAACTCAAATTCTATCTGAATAATTCAATCTATTATCCTTGATCTCTGATTTAAAATTTGTTAATTGCCACAGTACCAAAATTAAACCACCAAAATTCCTAAAACCTTATTCTTATTTTCAAATAGCCTAAAAAGCTTAGTTACTATTTCATTTATGAAATCGTTACATTTGAAAATCGTTTTACGATGTAATTAAACGTATACGCTTGAAAGTGCGTAACAATTATTTTAATAACTTTATAACTTTATTTTCGTCAAAAATCTATTTTATACTTCTAATAAATTATTTATTATTTTATATAACCAAAATCTGTTTTCATTTATTTATTTTACGATTTCGTCTATACGTTGCGTATTAAGTTCATTTGCTTAACAGAACTTTATTAAATTATTATTTCAACTTTATAACTTTTGATTATATGCTTTGATACAAATTATACTTATCAATATTATTACAAACTTTAAACTATACTTTTAGCTAATTTTGAGTACAAACTTAACTTTATTTCAACACTAAACCTTAAGTAAACATACCTATTATTTTTATGTACACCCATTAGCATAAAAATATGATAAAATTGAGTCAAAATCAATCCCCCAACAACCCCTACAACCAGCCCCCTCTCCCTAAAGCCAAAACATTATGATTTCACTATTTCTATAGTTATACAAGCTACCTAAATGTTCTTACACCTAGCATAGCCAACCTAGACTTGCATGCACCACCATTTGTCCATTTTCGAGCATCATAAACCCCGCAAAACAACCCCTACCAGCTTATTATATCCCCTCCCTATGAGACAAGTCGAATTTCAATTTTTACTATTATGTTTATCATCCCAAAAACAGACATGGTTGTACTTCTAGGAAACAGAATCACTAAGATCACTAAAGAGCTAGGTGAAGATGATCAATCCAAAGAAGGTATGCAAATTTCAAGTTAATTTAATAATTGTTTTTATTAAGGTGCATAATCTAATGTAGTTTTTTAATTGTTTTGGTTTGCTTTATATGACATTCATGTTGCTTTTTAAATATTGTTTTTAACTACTGTTAAAAGTTGTTAATATAGATAAAGTTATGTTAAAGAGCAAGCAGAAGAAGATTTCATTTATGAATATGAATCATTAACAAGTGGACAAGAAGAAATTGAGCAAGATGAAGAAGGTATGCTAATTGTATATTATTATTATTATTATTATTATTATTTAATTTTATGATATAAAGTATTTAATTTTATCTTATTATTTGGAAAATATCTACAGGTGAAAAAGCTAATACTAATGAAGAAAATCAAGAGGCTGAAGAAGTTGTACCTAAACAAGGTATCCAAGTTTAAAAGATTTTTTAAATTTTTAAATGTTATTTGTACACTATAACATGAATATATATACTTTTATGTATAATGATGGGAAATCTTGCAAGTGAAGGTAGACGAGGTTGTACATAGACATGTTCAAAAGTAACCCGACCCGAAATCCCGAACTGAAACCGAAAACAAACCGACCCGAAAATGTGTTCCTTTTTAGGTTTATCGTACCGACAATATCAGAACCGATGTTGTACATAGGCTAGCTGAACCCGAGCTGTAACCGATTTTGCAATCGACACATAACTGTTAACCGAGATTACCCCAACCTAAAAATGACCAGCATGAAGGATATTCGACTCGAATCATGCTCGAAACCTTATTGGATCCGGCTAAAACCGATTTAATGCGAAAGAATTTTAGATCGAACTGCTGTAAACCTGAACCAATTTTTAACATACATATATGATCTACTCATATTCAATCATCTTATTAGTTAATCTAATAAAGTGATAGATATTTTAATAAATTAAATTTTATATATACATGGTTTCAAATATTTAGATTTAAAAATCAATGGTCAATGTTTATTAATTACGTTTAATCGAATTAGATGAAAATTGATAGAACTTTATAATTTTATTTTCCAGTCAAATAAGTAAAGTAACAAAGTAATAATGATCACTAATTGATTTGCATTTAAACTATTTTTCTTTGAGTAAACGGAATCTTAGAATCAATTAAAAAATCACTAACAATTGCAACTTGATATGATATTGACTCGATCTTTAGTAATTACTAATACATAGCCGAATTCTATTTTTTTAAAAGACGAACCCTATCTGTACCCGGTAAAATTGAACCAGTTATTAACCGATAACAACCCGAGAACAATTGACACTCGCACAAACTTCAACCGACACCGCACCAATACCCGATAGCTTGAATAATTGATCTTTAATCGAAGCATGACTAACCGACCCGACACGAGTGTGACCCATCATAACACGCAACCGAAAAATAATCGATCTGAAATACAACTGAACCGAATGACACCCGTCCGAAATCGACCCAATCATCCGATTGAACAACTCTAGTTGTACATCAACATCAAAATAAAAAAATGGAAAGGAGGCAGGTAAAGGTATAAAACTTATTGTTTTCATTTTATATATTATTCAATATGAATTTGTGTTGCATAATGATTGAAAACTAACAAAAAAGCTTCAAAACTTGTCTTGTCAGAGATTTTTACTAGCACAAGTTTAAGTGAAAGTGAAGCCCCGAATGATGTTGAAAGTGAATCTAAATCAGAAACTGATGACAGTAAGCAGGAAGAAAAAGGTATTTTTTTAAATTTTCCCCTTTATCTTTTTGTGTGTGACCAGTACTTTGAATTATTTTCTTGTTGGTTTTTTATTAAGTATTATTGTAATTAATTTTTTTTTTCTATTATAGAAATTGAAACCAAGATAAAGGTTGTCAATAGAAGGAAAGGAAAATAGTCAACACATTTGTATTTTAAGAACTTTTACATATATCAAGTTTTTTTTTTTTTTTTGCTTTAAAAGAAATTATTTTTCTTTGTAGATATTCAAAGTTAATCAACTTGTAGGTTGACTAGAAGTGGTGCTTTGCAATTAAGTTTAGCTTCTCAAAAAATTATTGTTGGGGAAATTAAGCAATTGGTAAAGTGTAATTTGTAGAAGGATGTTGCTTCGACATCTATTGATATTCAATATCAAAAGAAGGACGTTGCTTCGACATGTATTGTTGTTGAACTAGAAGAGTGAATGATTCGAAGCTGTTATTTTTAGTTATTTTATTTTATTTGTTGCCCTGTGCAGCACTATGTTTACATCTTTTAAAGGAGTTGTTATCGATGATAATCATGTTGCTTATTAATTAATTTTGGTTGTTGGTAACATATTTTTAAAATTTCTTATGTGACAGACGAAAATGAACCTTTCATTTACTTTTGATTGGGGTAGGGATTTATGCTTTAAGGTGGTATGATGTCCTTGAAACAAAAAGAAGATTTGATAGAAATTGTTTTTGATGGTTTATTGCATGTTAATTTGTTGAAAATCTTTCACAGTATTGTGCCTTGGTCTAACAAAAAATATGACACTGAAACAAGCATCTTTATTGTGAATGAAACCACCAAGTTTACAATAACAACGTTTGATATATGTGATATTTTTGGTTTGTCATTAAATGAATCAAACCATGTTATTGAAACTAGTAGACAACAAAAGAATAATCTGGATTCTTATTTGCTTGATCAATGGAGGGAAAAACTAGATGGTTGTCAAAGTGAATATCTTCACAAAAATTCTTTGATAAGATTGGGACTAATTTATGGGATATGGGGCTTGATTTTAAAAGGTTGTTTGTTATGTATGTCATGGTTACATATTTGGCCCCCATTCCTCAAAAGCAAGTTGATTGGAACAAAGTTGAGCCTTTAAATGATGTTGATACAATAGGATCTTTGGATTGGTGTGGTTGGGTGTTAAAAAAGCTTAGGGAAAATGTGAAAACGGCACAAAATAAGGAATTGAAATTTGAAATACATTCTTAGCATTTCTATTTTAGAATTAGCATTTTATCATAAGTTTAGTATGAGGGGAGTTTGGCCCTCAAAAGAATTACCTTTATTATAATACTGGACCTATGATCTGTTGAAAGAGAGAGCTAAATCTGAAGTGAAAGCAAGATCTATGAGACTTGGGGAGTTTGATTCAACTACATACCTAATCGATTCAAAGAAGATGGAGAGGAACATTATTGAATTTCGACAACGAAATGTTTCACAACAAGCTGGATTATTTGTCTATCCCTTTACCCTAAGGGTACAAGATGCTTAGCATGAGGGGATTTATAATGAATCAAAAGATGTATGTTTACTTTTAACTTACTAATACTGTTATGTTTCACGACTTTTAAAACTTTAATGTTTCATTCTAAGAGTTTTATATTACTTGTTATTAAAGTTTAATGTTTTGTGTTATAATTATTATTACATTTCTAACAGTTTCATTTTTACAGATTTAAGTTCATTGACTGTTGCAAACAGTTTTAAGTTCATTTGTTTCTGTCAAATCGTTTAATGTTACCTTTTAATAGTTTTATGTTGCTGATCTAGAAATTTTCTTTCGAACTATTTAACGTTACTTTTTATCAGGAAATTGTTGAGGAATTAAGGAAAAAGAAGAGGAATATGAATATTGTTACTCAATATCATATGAACAACTTTAAGAGACTGAAATCAATGGCTACTCAAACCACAACCTCAACTGGGCTGAAGAAACGGAAAGACTCTCAATCGCCAACTATTTTACAATAGCTCTCTAACCCTAATGTTTGGAAGGAAATCGATGATGTAGTTGACAAACTCATGGATATTAGGACAAGAGCTTCTACATTGAGTTTCCATCATCTTATTTAGGTTTAAAAGAATTGAAGAATATTAATGTTGGGCAAGCAAAGATGAAAGCGAATATTTACCAAGGGAAAAGAAGAGAAATTGATGAATTGAAGAATTTGAAATGTTGTGTTTGAAAAACTCATTTGGTTAATACTTTTGTTATGATGTAGTTTTGAAATATATTTTCACAAATAACTTAGTTACTTTTGGGATGATACTTAGAAATGATGTAGTTTGAAAACAGTGTATGGTAAACAAGTAACTATTTTATGAAGTTTAGCAACATATAAGTTGCAAAAAGTATCATTTATGCATCTTATGTAATATACTTAGTATTTCATTCAATTTATGTTAGATTAAATATGTTGTGGGTTATATTTTTGTCATGATGTAGTTTTTTAAAATGTGTTTTGAATGACTTGGTAACTTTTTGGGATGATACATTGAAATGATGTAGTTTGAAAACAGTGTATGCAAAACAAGTAAATGTTTTATGAAGTTTTAGCAACCTTTATGAAATAGTTGTGGGAATTAATCTCCTTTTAATTACGAATTTAACGTCTAAAAATTTAATTAGTGATGGTAGTAATTTAAAAAATTCTAGAAACTTGTCAACTCGTAATATAGTTATAAAGTATAACAAGTAAAGTAAACTTTGGAGGTAAAAACTTAAAGTTTATTTACCCATGTTGAGAATAAATTAAATATTTCTTACACTTATACAAGTGATTTTTAACATGTAGTACAAGTTAGATAACTTATTACATGTACAACAATTTTTACCCAAACCTTAAACTATCTTAGATAAACCTTTGTTACACCATAAGGTTTCTCGTATTATGTTACTTTATAGATGATTGCACTAAAATGAGCTGGATTTATTTTTTAAAGAAGAAATATGATATATGAGGGAATATAAAAATGTTTCGATGGAATCCTTTATTTCTCAACATGGTCTTATTCGTCAAATTACATGTCCCGATACTCTTCAGGAAAATGGGGTCGCTGAACGGAAAAACAGGACCCTACTTGACATGACCTAAGCCATAATGATTGAATCTCGTGTTTCCTCACATTATTGGCTAGAAGCAATTGCTATAACCAACTATCTTTCGAACTGTCTCCCTACAAAAAGTCTCAACTTTGCTCCTTCATTGGTGAACCAAACCCGAGTCCAAATGACGGCACAAATATGGATAACCTAGATAGTATGGACGTTCATGGGTTGGAGAGGACTAAAGAGGCCTCCAAGATTCTAGTCATACTTAATCCCGACTAGTGCACGTGGAAATGAGTCAACCAAGTGACCTCGTTATTTCGTTCTTTTCTAGGCAGTTTGAAGATGACGCCTTCTCCTTGGTTGAATCGTGGCCCAACCGTGGCTCTAATACCAGGTTGCACCAAGTGGAGGGGGAGGCCGTTGCGAAGTGGAGTCAGGAATGAATTTTGAACAGAACTGTCAATGGGGTCGACTGAAAACCGGTCGACTTTGATTGGAGCAAACAGCCGTGAAGACTAAATGCTCGTGAGAAGGACACCGTCACCCTCTTGGGTCCGAGGCCGCTTCCCTCACGCTCCTCTTGAATCCCACCGGATCTTGGAAGGAGGATGAACCTCTTGATTTCTTGAACACTCAAAAAAAACGAGAGGTAGGGGGGTAGAGTATTTTACTGAAATACCTCAAATGTGTTATTGAAAATAAAAAATGTGGAATATGTTTTTCTTACAAGCCTCCAAGCCTTATATACTAAGATTCTCATATAGGACAAAAAAATATAAAGTCAAGAAATGGGCCTTAATACATGGCTCCACTAAAAAAAACGTAACGTCATAAAAAAAGAAAACGCTAAACTGAAAAGAACGAAATAACGAGGTCGCTTGGTTGACTCGTTTCCTCGTGCACTAGTCGGGATTAAGTATGACTAGAATCTAGGAGACCTCTTTAGTCCTCTCCAACCCATGAACGTCCATACTATCTAGGTTATCCACGAAAATATGTTCCCCGCAATTACCGACAGCAATTATACATACAGTGGGGTACCCTGAGGGAAGACAATCGGTCTGTAGCGGAGTATATTAAGGAGTGGGAGAAACGAGACGGAGGAGATGAAAGTAGGCAAGTTTATAGGGGGATTAAGAGAAGACCTTAGGAAGAAGTTAGAGTTGACCCCAAACTTGACCTTTAGTTTGGCATGTAGTAATGCCCTGACCCACGAGAGATAATCCAAGACAAAACCTTCACCCAACAATGGTTACAATAGACTAGGGAGAAACAATGACTTTGTTAGAGATCGAGCTCTAGGAACACCATCCCAGACTTCACAAGCATCCACACCAAGTAAGCCTCCAGTCTCCACTAACCCCATTAGGGACAGAAACCCAAGGGATCCAAAAGGGGTAGTCTGCTTTAAGTGTCATGGACATGGGCACATAAGGAGTGAATGTCCTAATGCTAGAGCTTTCACCATGCAAGAGTGGACAGAAATTAGGGAAAGAGAAAGAGCTAGGTCCATGTTAGTTAGTAGGAATGGCAGGGAGGAGATAGTAGGACCATGCACGAGTAATGACGACTTTGATGGCACATGTTTAGTAGACGATGAGGGAGGAGTAGAACCTTTGGGGGACACGGACTTGAATGAAGAAGATGCGGAAGAGATTTACCCAGAATCAGACCTACACAACTTTTTGATTAGGAGAAACTTCCATGCTACACCTAAAATCAAACCTAATGATCAGAGGGAAAATATATTTCAAACCAAATGTAAGATCAAGGACAAGGTTTGTGACCTAATCATCGATGGGGGTAATGAAACGAATTTTGTTAGTAAAGAGTTAGTCCAATCCCTTAGTCTAGAGACCAAAGCACATCCCCACCCATACAAGCTAAAGTGGTTAGACAGTAAGACTAGTGGTCATGTGAAAAGGAAATGTTTAGTTCAATTCTCCATAGGTACTTATAAGGATAAGGTGCCTTGTGATGTTCTTGATATGACTGCTTGCCATGTGCTATTAGGTAGACCTTGGCAACATGACAAGAAGACCTCCCATGATGGTTATACCAATGTTTACACTTTGAAACATGAGGGAAAACTCAAAGCTTTGATGCCTTTACCTCCTCATAAGACATTACCCCCTCCCCAAAGCAAACACTGCACCTCCTTGATGAGTAGGAAATGGACCGAGAGAGAGACTAGGAGAGAAGGCCAGGCATTTTTACTTTTTAGTAAGGAAATCAAAGAACAAGAGACCCCAATGGACCCTAGGATTAAAGACTTACTTCACCTTAGCATGGACTTTATAGTAGCACTACTTAGGACACAAAGGGGCAGGGATGCTATGATGGGGGTAGTTGATAAGTTCTTAAAAATGGCTCATTTCATAGCATGCAATAAGGTGGATAATGCTTTACACGTTGCCAAGCTTTACTTTGCAGAACTTGAAGTTTTTAAGCTCCTTATGGAGCACCCTATGGAGACTGCTTGACACTACACTGTACAAAACATTAGGCTTAATCCTAGGGATATTATTTAAGCAAAACTTGAAGGATTGGGACCTAAAGCTAGGTCATGCAGAGTTTGCCCACAATAAAAGTCCAAGCTGGGCAACAAAGATATCCCCCTTTGAGTATGTCTATGGAATAAACCCTATATTACCTGTCTCACTTGTTAATTTGCCTTTGCAGGATAAGCAAAATGACGACGCCAAAACCCATGCGGAAATGATGATGCACATACATCAACAAACGCAAGAGAACATCAAGAAGGCAACGGAGCAATACGTGAAGAAGGCTTCTAAAGGCAACAAGGAACCAACCACCTACCAAGTAGGAGATTAGGTGTGGATCTACCTACGCAAAGAAAGATTTCCCCAACTACGAAAGAATAAACTCATACCCCGAGCCGATGGGCCCTTCCAAGTAATTGCCAAGTTTGTAGATAACGCCGACAAGATCGACTTGCCCTCACATTATACGGTCTCACCTATCTTCAACGTAGGAGACCTTCGCCCATGCTATGACGACACTCAATTGGGGACAATTGTGCCTGAAGGGGGAGGAAATGAACCAAACCCAAGTCCAAATGACAGCACAAATATGGAACCTAGATAGTATGGACGTTCATGGGTTGGAGAGGACTAAAGAGGCCTCCAAGATTCTAGTCATACTTAACCCTGACTAGTGCACGTGGAAACGAGTCAACCAAGCGACCTCGTTATTTCGTTCTTTTCAGTTTAGCGTTTTCTTTTTTTATGACGTTACATTTTTTTTAGTGGAGCCATGTATTAAGGCCCATTTCTTGACTTTATATTGTTTTGTCCTATATGGGAGTCTTAGTATATAAGGCTTGGAGGCTTGTAAGAAAAACATATTCCACATTTTTGATTTTCAATAACACATTTGAGGTATTTCAGTAAAATACTCTACCCCCCCTCCTCTTGTTTTTTTTAGTGTTCAAGAAATCAAGAGGTTCATTCTCCTTCCAAAATCCGGTGGGATTCATCTTAGACCTCAGGCTGAGAATACACTACATGATCTAAGCTGGTGAACATATCCAGTTAATGAGACTGATCACAACGGGCAAGTAGGCAAGGCACTGAGACTACTGATCACATGGTGAAGCAAAGTTAGTCAAGTACCCTATCTGAGAATCTTTCGATAGAAGAGGTATGTGTTTCTGAGCCTGAACCTCTTGAGATTACTAAATCCCATGAAAGATACGAGTCCACAGAAGCGGAATGTATAAATGAGCCCGTTGAAGATGAAAGAAATAATGAGCTAGAGCAAGATGGCCTTGAGAAGGAGAGATATGTAATGCCAATCATAAGCACTAGAGGTGTTCCACCTAAACTATACGATCCTGAATATGAGGCACATAAATTAAAATATCCGATGAATAAACTCAATGAGAATTGTCTATCCCAAGTAGCCAAGGCTTACCATGTAGTATACTCAAAAAGCATTCCAACTAAAATAGAAGAAGCACTAAAAAACAAGCATTGGAGGATGAAATTGAAACCCTTAATCGAAATACAACCTAGAATAATACACTATTCCAAAAAGAAAGAAACCATTTGGGTGCAAATGGGTGTTCACCATAAATTACAAAGTTGATGGGAGTATGGAAAGATACAAGATAAGTCTTGTGGCGTAAGGGTATACTCAGACATATGGGGTAGATTATTCAGAAACATTCTCACCCGTTGCAAACTTTGATACAATCAGGGTTCTTTTCTCTATTGCAGCAAACAAAGATTCGCCCTTACATCAGTTCGATGTCAAGAATGCTTTCTTATAAGGAGAGATCTCAGAAGAAGTTTACATAAAAGCTCTGCCAGGGTTCTCACAAAATTTTTCAAGAGGGGAAGGTGCAGACTACAAAAGGCTCTATATGGTTTAAAGCAATCCCCAAGAGCATGGTTTGGAAAATTTACCCTGACAATGAGGAAATTCTAATACAGACAAAGCAACTCTGATTACACCTTGTTCTTCAAGAAACGTGGATGACTGATTACTTGTCTCATTATTTATGTTGATGATATAATCATCACTAGAGATGATAAAGAAGAGATAGAAGATCTGAAGGGAAAACTATTTCGAGAATTTGAACTAAAGGATCTCGGTAGACTCAAGTACTTCTTAGGAATAGAGGAAAACATATCTATATTTCTCAAAGAAGTACATTCTTGATCAATTAACAGAAGTGGGTATGTTGGATTACAAACCGGCGGACCCCTATGATGATGAATCCTGGACTTCAGACAATTGAAGGCTGTTGATCAGACTCAATATCACAGGTTGGAAGGAAAATTGATATATCTCTCTCATACTCGTCCAGACTTGGCATATGCCGTCGGGGTTGTTAGCAGTTTATGCATAGACCACAAGTTCAAAATCTGGAAGCAGTTTATCGTATTTTGAGATATTTAAAGAGAACTCCTTGAAGAAGAGTTGTGCTCAAGAAGAATGGTCACCTAGATCTTCAAGCATTTACAGATGCAAATTGGAGTTACTTGGAGAAGTAAGAAATAGACTGTTGTGGCGATGTCTAGTGCAGAAGCAGAGTTTCAAGGAATTGCAAAGGGAGTTACTGAGATTCCATGGCTCTAAAAGCTACTTACTGAGCTAGGATTTACACATCAAAGGAGTTGTATACTGTATTGTGATAATATGGCAGTAATTCGTATATTTGAGAATTTCGTTTAGCACGATCGTACCAAGCATGTGGAAATCGATAGACATATCATCAAAGATAATCTGGAAGTAAAGGTGAAACATGTGAGGGGGGTTACTGTGGTCCCTCAATGTTGCACACAGGGGCCTTCAATCTAGGCTTGACTCAGGAACACACCAATGCTTCAAATCAGAACCAAGAACCTGATTCTTGGTTTTCAGGGCCTGATATGTGGCACTCAGGTGGCTTCCGTGACCTTTCAATGGGTACTCACCCAACCTCACACACCCAGGCTTCACTCACCTGAATCTTGAGGGAACTTCCCTTGGGGTTGCTTCACTCACAAACCCAAAGAAAGACAGAGAATGCTTCACTCACACTCTCAAACACTCAAACAAAGTTTGAAGAATTTTGAAGAAAGAAATCTGAAATTGAATTATTGAATGACTCAAATACAAGTCATGAGGCCCTTATATAGGACTCCTATACAACACTAACGGCTATAAACCTTGCTAATCTTTAAGAAGTCTAAAAAGACACGTGCCACATACATGTGCACTTTTAAAACAGAAATAAAATCACAAAATTAGCCTAATAATCTGCTGCTCAAAATCTGCTGACCAGCCCACCTTCAGTCCAGTTCTGAGGGCTCCTCGTGGATGATCAATGCAGTCCTGGCCCCTTGATGGCTAGGTCCATGTGCCAAGATTCCATTTCCACTCTTGGCATGGTCTGTTTGGCTCAGTTCTTCACTCAGCAAGTGCTGCAAGGTCAGCTGACACGCAGTTGGCTCATTTGTCTTGTCTCCAGTGGCAGTCTTGGTTGTTTGAGCCCTATCTTGCTTTCTAGGGCTTTTCATGGGCTTCTCTTGATTTTTATGGCAAGTTAACTCTCTCCCAAGTCCATTCATGCCCTTAGATTTCATACCCTTACTCTCATGAAGATTTGGTGCAGGTGTTTTGGTCAAAAATCCCTGCTGTTTTGATGAATTTTGACATTCTGGCTTTTTGTGGGCCTGGACTTCTGTTTCTGGTTTTGAACCATCATCACATGGTTCAACTCCCCCTTCTTTGGAAATAATTGACCCTAATTCTTCATGGCCTTCATAGGGTACCAGATCTCCTATGTTGAAAGTGTTAGATAACTGATATTCAGTTGGGAGAGCTACTTTGTATGCATTGTTGCCAATCTTTTCTGTGATCTGGAAGGGGCCTATGGCTCTAGGCATGAGCTTGTTCTTCCTTATCTTTGGGAATCTGTCCTTCCTCAAGTAGATCTATACTGCATCCCCCACTTTCAGTGGTTTCCTAGTTCTCAGATTCTTGTTTGCTTTTTGCTGGTATCTTTCATTTGTTTTCTGAAGGTTGTCCTGTATTGCTTTGTGTAACTTGATCATTTCCTTAGCCTGGTCCTCAGCATCTTTGTTGGACCTGTCATGAACATTAGCACAAGTAAGAGATAATGGTAATAAAGGGTTAGTACCATACACAAACTCAAAAGGAGAATGTTTGGTACTATAGCTGGGTGTTCTGTTATAAGCAAACTCTGCTTGGCAGAGTTTAATATCCCAATCTCTTAAATGTTTGTTGACTAGGGTTCTTAGTATGGAGCCTAAGGTCTTGTTTGTCACCTCAGTTTGCCCATCTGTTTGGGGGTAATGAGCTGTGCTAAACAGCAACTTAGTTCCTAATAGTCCCCATAGTGTCCTCCAAAAACAACTAAGGAACTTGCTGTCCTTGTCTGATACAATGGTCCTTGGTATGCCATGTAACCTTACTATCTCAGAAAAGTACAGCCTTGCTATGTGTTTGGCATCATCTACCTTGTTGCAAGCAATGAAATGTGCCATTTTTGAGAATCTGTCAACAACCACCATGACAGAATCTCTTCCTCTTTGAGTTCTTGGTAAAGCTACTACAAAATCCATACTTAGGTGTTCCCAAGGTCTCTCAGCAACAGGTAAAGGAGTATATTCACCCTTGTGAAAAGTGAGTTTGGCTTTTATGCATGCTTCACACCTCAGAATGTGCTTTCCTACAGTGCCTAGCATTTTAGGCCAGAAAAAATGTTGGCTAACCATGTCTAGGGTCTTTTGAACCCCAAAATGCCCCCCTAAGCTACCTTCATGGACTTCTTTGACTAGCAATAACCTCAGTGGTGTCTTAGGTATGCATAACCTATTGCCTTTGAATAAAAACCCTTCTTGGATATAAAACAAGCCTTGGGGTTCCCTTTGACAGGCTGCAAACAGTTCACTAAAATCAGGATCAGTTGCATATTGGTCTTTGATCATCTCAAACCCCAACACCCTGGCCTCTAAAACTGCCAACAGGTTATGCCTTCTACTTAAGGCATCTGCTATGACATTGGTCTTCCCTGTTTTATATTTTGCTGAAAAGTTAAATGTTTGTAAAAACTCTACCCATCTAGCATGCCTAGGGTTAAGCTTTTGTTGACCATGAATGTTCTTCAAGGATTCATGATCTGTGTATAAGATGAAAGGTTGCACTTTCAAATAATGAGACCAATGCTCTAAGGCCCTAATCATAGCATAAAATTCCTTATCATAGGTGGAGTAATTTAGTCTAGTTTTGCTTAACTTCTCACTGAAAAAGGCTATTGGTTTACCTTCTTGCACTAAGACAGCCCCTATCCTTGTACCGCATGCATCACACTCTACTTCAAATGGTTTTGAAAAATCAGGTAACTTGAGCACAGGTGCTCTACACATGATGTCTTTGATAGTGTTGAAAGCTTGTTCAGCTTCTGGGGTCCAGTTGAAACTACCTTTCTTGGTGCACTCAGTGATAAGTGCCATGATGGAACTGAAATTCTTTACAAATCTCCTATAAAAGGAAGCAAGTCCATGGAAGGACCTGACATGTGTAACAGTAGTTGGTGTAGGCCAAGTCTTAATTGCCTCAATTTTTGATGGATCTGCCTTAACACCTTCTTTCCCTATGATGAAGCCTAAGAAAGTGATCTCCTGCATCAGAAAACTACATTTCTCCAACTTATCATATAGCTTCTGTTCCCTCAAAACTTTGAACAACTCTTCTAAGTGCCCTAAGTGTTCTTCCACATGCTTGCTATAAATCAGTATGTCATCAAGGTATACTACAATGAACTTGCCTAGGAAGGGTCTTAGTATTTCATTCATGAGCTTCATAAATGTGCTTGGAGCACCAGTGAGCCCAAATGGCATCACTAGCCACTCATATAGGCCATACTTGGTCTTAGAAGTTGTCTTCCACTCATCCCCCTCCTTCATTATGATTTGATGGTAACCACTTCTCAAATCCACTTTGCTAAACCATTGAGCACCTGCAAGTTCATCAAGCATGTCATCTATCCTAGGTATAGGGAACCTATACTTAATGGTTATGTTGTTAACAGACCTACTGTCAGTGCACATCCTCCAACTCCCATCTTTCTTTGGCACAAGGAGTGTGGGAACAGCACAGGGACTTAAACTCTCCCTCACATACCCTCTGTGCAGCAGCTCTTCAACCTGTTTTTGCAATTCTTTGGTCTCAGTGGGGTTGGTCCTATATGCTGGTTTATTGGGCAGTGAGGCTCCTGGTATGAGGTCTATTTGGTGCTCTATGCCTCTAATAGGGGGTAGTCCTTCTGGTAAGTCATCAGGGAAAACATCTTGGTATAGTTCTAATAAAGGTCTGACCCTAGAAGGTATAGTAGGTGGGTTGCTGACTTCCTTAGTGAAAAATAGATAGACTACTTCCCTGTTCTTGATCTCCTTTTCACACACCTTCCTGCTAATTAGGTGGATGGGTTCCTTTAGTGGTGGGGGTATAGCTCTATGAGGGGGCAACGGTACTAGGTCTTTTAATTTTCCCTCATGTTTGATGGTGTAAGTGTTAGTATAGCCATTGTGAGTGCTCTTTCTGTCATACTACCAGGGTCTACCCAACAGCACATGGCATGCATTCATCTCTAACACATCACACATTATCTTATCCTCATAGCTCCCTATCTCGAATCCCACTAAGCATTGCTTGTCTACTGCTCCACTAGCCTTGTTATCCAACCACTTTAGTTTGTAAGGGTGGGGATGGGGTTTAGTCTTCAATCCTAGTTCTGACACAAGACTGGCACTTACACAATTTGATTCACTGCCTCCATCTATAATGAGGTCACACACCTTGCTCTTAATCCTACACTTGGTCTGAAATATGTTTTCCCTTTGGTTTGGACCCTTATGTTCAGGTGCAGCATGAAAACTCCTCCTAACTATCAAATTGTAGTGTTCTTCCTCAGGCATGAGTTGCTCTCTTCCCTCCTCATCTTCACTAACCTTAGGGCTACTCTCATATATTTCCAATATCCCCATGTCATTCACCCTATATGTGCCTTTAGGCTCTTCCTCATCCACAGAGGGCCAGCTTTCTTCTTCCATCCCATTGGTGGAGACCAACATCATTCTAGGCTTAGTATCTCCCCGAATGTCTTTCCATTCATGTGTAGTAAATGCCCTGGCATTGGGACAAGCATCCCTGTAATGTCCATGCCCATGGCACTTAAAGCACACCACATCCTTCATAGGGACTACAGTCTTTCCCTTAGTTCCAGGTTCTTGGTTGTCTTTCCTAAGGGGATGTGATGAACTAGTTACTGGTTTGGAGGGTGTAGTCCTAGGTGTTCTGTTGTAGCCTGTGTTGAATGGGGTTCTCTTCTTCACCATGTTATGTTCTATGGTCAAGGACATATTGCATGCTAGTTGCAAAGTTAGATTGGGTATGGTGATGAGTTTTCTGCTAATTTCATCCTTAAGTCCTGCAAGGAACTTCCCTACCCTCATCTCATCAGTTTCTGTGACTTCACAAAGGACATATAGTTTTTCCCACTCTTGTATATACTCAGCAACATTTCTGTTCCTTTGACTAAGGGTGTTCCATTGGACATACAATTGTTGTTTATAATTGGATGGCACATATTTTCTCCCAAGTGTCAATCCTAGGTCTATCTTCCTTTCTTCTTTGTTTCTATATCCCCTCAAACCACACTGCTGCCAATTTAGTTAATTTGATCTTAGCCAGCTTATACTGCCTCTTAGGGGAAGTGTCCTTATATTCAAAATATCTATCCAAACTAGCCTCACATTCTATGTATATGCCAGGGTCAGTTGATTGTCCATCAAAATCATGAATTTCAATCCTCACTGTTCAGTCTTCCTGATTTCTCCCTACTGGTTGGTTATTTGGATTTTGGTTTTGCCTCTCCTGGTTGCCAAGACCAGCATTTGCTAAGGTTTGAGCAATGGCCTGCACAGCTATCTGTATGGCCTCTATCCTAGCATCCATGATATTAGCCAACACCAAGAAGACAGAATTATAACCCAAGATTCAATGCAAACACAAAATATCGCAATTTATAAAGAAATCTGATACTGATGGAGAAATCTGTGCCCTGATGGTTTTTTTCTTTAAAGAAAGTTCTCTTGGTGAGAAATATGCAGTGAAAAGTTGATGAAAAATCTTTACAAACCTGTCTCTCTCAATTCTAGTACAGAATTTAAAGAGGAAAATAGGAAAGAGTATACCAGTATGCTGTTTTGGTTCT
This sequence comes from Amaranthus cruentus, assembly GCA_019425755.1. Classification (NCBI taxonomy): domain Eukaryota; kingdom Viridiplantae; phylum Streptophyta; class Magnoliopsida; order Caryophyllales; family Amaranthaceae; genus Amaranthus; species Amaranthus cruentus. The sequence continues at coordinate 18,155,492 of CM033463.1, forward strand.
TCTTGATTGTTCTGTGCCTGACAGCCTCTTGTTTTGTGCCTCCTCCTGTCCCTACTCGAACTTTGCTCCGATACCAATTTGGAACATGTGAGGGGGGTTACTGTGGTCCCTTAATGTTGCACACAGGGGCCTTCAATCAAGGCTTGACTCAGGAACACACCAATGCTTCAAATCAGAAACAAGAACCTGATTCTTGGTTTTCAGGGCCTGATATGTGGCACTCAGGTGGCTTCCGTGACCTTTCAATGGGTACTCACCCAACCTCACACACTCAGGCTTCACTCACCTGAATCTTGAGGGAACTTCCCTTGGGGTTGCTTCACTCACAAACCCAAAGAAAGACAGAGAATGCTTCACTCACACTCTCAAACACTCAAACAAAGTTTGAAGAATTATGAAGAAAGAAATCTGAAATTGAATTATTGAATGACTCAAATACAAGTCATGAGGCCTTATATAGGACTCCTATACAACACTAACGGCTATAAACCTTGCTAATCTTTAAGAAGTCTAAAAAGACACGTGCCACATACATGTGCACTTTTAAAACAGAAATAAAATCACAAAATTAGCCTAATAATCTGCTGCTCAAAATCTGCTGACAAGCCCACCTTCAGTCCAGTTCTAAGGGCTCCTCGTGGATGATCACTGCAGTCCTATTCCACTCCTTGCGTGGTCTGTTTGGCTCATTTCTTCACTCAACAAGTGCTGCAAGGTCAGCTGACACGCAGTTGGCTCATTTGTCTTGTCTCTAGTGGCAGTCTTGGTTGTTTGAGCCCTATCTTGCTTTCTAGGGCTTTTCATGGGCTTCTCTTGATTTGTATGGCAAGTTAACTCTCTCCAAAGTCCATTCATGCCCTTAGATCTCATACCCTTGCTCTCATGAAGATTTGGTGCAGGTGTTTTGGTCAAAAATCCCTGCTGTTTTGATGAATTTTGACATTCTGGCTTTTTGTGGGCCTGGACTTCTGTTTCTGGTTTTGAACCATCATCACATGGTTCAAAAGGTGATAAGCTTTTCGTTCGTAAGATCCAAAGATCAACTGGCTGATTTTCTAACCAAAGTTGTTACAGCTCAAACGTTTAAGGAAACATTGTTCAAGCTGGGTGTTGAAGACCCCACAACCCAACTTGAGGGGGAGTGTTAGAGAATAAAACTAATTTAGGAGCCTTAAAATTGACCAAAGATAGAAAAAACTTCAAACTTGTGTTTATGCAAATAAATCCAACTCACACGAGAATAATCATCCACAAATAAAACAAAAAATAAAAAACCATAATGATTAAATTCGGGAGTAGGACCCCATATGTCTAAGTGAATTAAAGAAAAAAGTATTAGTAGTATAATATAAGCTAGGAAAATAAGAATGTGTATGACTCTTTGCTAAAACACATGTCGTTCCCAAATAGAGGTTTGGGAACTATGCTCCCCACTTTATGTGAGTCGTTCACTTGAAAATCTCCGGACTTGAATGTTGTTTCTAAACATGTTTGGCACAACGTTACGTTTAAACTTTTATATTGAAATTTTTTAATTGAGTTGTTTTACTTTTTTTTCCGATATGATTTTACCTAAAATCCACCGAAATGTTTTACTTTTAGATGTGTATACTCAGTTTATACTGATGTGTGTATCATTTTGTCATTTCTGTGGCCTGTCACTTGGTGGGTGACAGTGACTATTTGCAGGTATGGTGACTGATAAATCCATCTTGGGATCATGTCTCGTTTTCGTGCAGTGTAGTATATTGCAAGGGCATTGAGACACATATATTTTACTATAATTATTTAAGTTTAAGGATTGTATTGATAAGGGAGTTTCTAAATCTTGGGTTGTAATAAGATTTTATTTAATATTATTTTGTGGGATTTTATTTGCATCGGATTCTTTTCCAAAACAGCCCTAGTAATGTCTTTCGGTGTCTTAAGATAATTTGCTTTCTGGATTAAGGTTAGAACTTAATTTGTATTAAGGCTCTATAACGAAGTTGATTAAAGTTTGGGCTGTTACAATAAGGTTATCCAATCAATCATCATCATACTAAATGTAACATAAGAGCACACACCATCAATAATTTCATCCATAAACCAAACCCTAATCAAATCATGTTCAAAGATCACACCTTTAACTACTACCCATAATAAGATTCATAAAAAAATGTACAAAATAAATACAAAACTCATAACTTGATAAAATTCTAATTAGAAACAACAACAAAATCAATGGGAGAAAAGGAGATGGCTTACTATGGTGAAACTAATTAAAATAAGGGTGAAATGATTAATGGTTGCTGTGATGGTGGTGAAGATGAAACATGGTGATGGTGGAACCAAAAGGACAGCCGCTGCTGCCGGTCAGGGGGTCAAAACGCAGGGGCTGCTGCTTGTGGAGGAAGGAATCGAACCCGTTGCTGCCGGTTGCTGTGAAGAGGAGCCGGCTGCTGTGGGGTCGTGCTGGTCGCGGCACAGTTGTTGCCTCCTTGTTGGCGGCTCAAAGAGGAAAGGAGAGAAAAAAGGGGTGGAAGGGAAGAGGGAGGTGACGGCTAGTGTTTAGGGTTTTTCCAAGTCTTTTTATCATGGGTATTCGTATTATTATTATTATTATTATTATTATTATTATTATTATTATTATTATTATTGGAAAAATGAAATCTCATAAATCCAGAAAACAGTACAAACTGTACCAACACTGAATTCGACCAATCCCGAAATTGCATCAGTATGAAGAAAGAGCCCACCTTCGAGGAAGGGTTTCTCCAACTCACCCTTCATGTGCACAGGAAAAGGAAGAATCAGGAGTAAAATATTATTATTATTATTATTGTTATTATTATTATTATTATTATTATTATTATTATTATTATTATTATTATTATTATTATTATTATTATTATTATTATTATTATTTGAAACATCCCGAAAAAACTCAAATCGTTTAAAAAGAGAAGACAACCTTTTAAAGAAACTAATTATAGTCCGAGTCAAACCAAGATGTTAGAAAGGCAGTTTTAAAACGGATTTGAAACCAAACAAAGCTTGCGGATCGAGTTCTATTAGAGTTATTATAAACTACTTGTCATAAAGGAAATCTTAGCAGCGGATAAGATTGTAAAGTCAAGTCTATTTATTACAACTTGAGAACGTAATTGACTCATAACAACCAAATATTCTTAAAACGTAAATTAAAGTTCATATCGAGACTTTTGTACCCTAATGGTTTATTTCTCCATAAGACAATCCTCACTCCCCATACCTGCAACTTAACTTATTACTAGTCATTGCCCAGAAGGAAACAACATCATCGCAGGATCGTTAAGACCAAAAGTACACGTCAGCAAAACGTCGCATATCATTTAATTAAGTACAACAAAAGAAAGATTTAATAACTATCGGTTTCCGAAATACGATTCGATCACGCTAATAAATTATAATCAGTTTCATGTAAATGTTAATCAGCCATACTGTTGTACTTTTCCAGCCATACTGCCGGTTCAACTCCAATCTCCATAAGTGAGACAATACATTAGGGGGAGCTAACCCCTAAGCAAGTCTCTACGATAGACACTTGCCTTACTTCGGTGCCTATGGTTAAGTATGCATACCCCCGCGGCGGCTCATAATGCCCCCATACGAGTAATTCTTTCCACCAATTGACGTCATACTACGTCCACTTTAAAGTTAGTGAGGTCATACTACCTCTGCTTATCAAAATAATGTATCGAAATTCTTTATTCGGAAAACATAACATCATTCGTACTATATATCCATACTTTACTTTTGTTTACCATTAATATACTCTAAGTATTTTTAACCTATTTTCAAGTCAAAAAGTGTCCCAAAATCACATTTTTTTCACCACTTTTCTAACCCTACGGGATTTGTCAAATTTCATCTAAAAAAAATATAAATTTCAATGCTTATTCCTATTAAATCTAAATGACCAAATTTACATAATCTTCATCACCATCTATGAAATTAATTTCATCATTCAACAATAATTCTTTGTACACAAATATTACTTTTCTTTTAAATTTCTCTAGCAACAATATAAATTCCTTATATTAAACAATAAAATAAATTTCTTACACCACATACACATTTTTTTTATGGACATTCATTTTTATATATATACTTCACAACCATCCATCACATAAACAAATCCTACTATTCACATATATACATATCTAAAAACCCTAAAACACTATACATCAATTTAGATAGAAAAATACATCACAATTCATACATAAATTTTAAATCATAAAAATCATAAATTATAAGATAACACATATAATAATCATAGGATTTTAAGTTAAAAACTTTATAATTAAAATAGATTGAGAATTATACTCACAATTTGCAAAGAAAATACACCAAAATGATGAAGGATAATAGAGGCTAGGTGTGTGGTTAAGGGAAGCAAAAAAGAGAGTTTTCTTTGTAGGTTTAGAAATGAAGAGATGCAATAGTAAGAAGAATAATTAAGGAATTAAGAAAGATTAATTATGTAGGATTAAAGGTTTGATCTTTCAATGCCCTAAAGGGGGTTACAAACTCCTCTCAAACTCACAATAGGGCCGGCCACCCTATCAAATTCCCTTCTATTTTATTATTTTTTTTATTTGAAAATAAAGATGGGTTAAGAAAAAGGTTTGGGCCCAAAGTAATTCTAATTGCCAAAAAAAGATTGAAATCTCATGACCAAGCCCAAAAATAATTAAAAATATATTTATATAGAAATAATGCTACTAGTAAATTGTTAAATATATCGTGGAAAATATCGGGGTGTTACATTATTATTATTATTATTATTATTATTATTATTATTATTATTATTATTATTATTATTATTATTATTATTATTATTATTGTTATTTTTTGGAAAAATGAAAATTTCATAAATCCTGAAACCAGTACCAAACTATACCAACACTGAATTCTACCAGCCTCGATATTGCATCAGTATGTAGAAGGAGCCCACCTTCGAGGAAGGATTTCTCCCACCCACCCTTCATGTGCACAGGGAAGGAAGAATCAGGGAAAAACAATATCCAATACAAGCATACATGAAAACAGAGACTAGGCCTAATCAGCTAAAATAACACCAGAATCTAAGGCCTTAAGACGAGCTCGCACATCGAGCTTAATTTGCTCAACTACTGAATCAATGCTCCTAACAAAGCCCAACCATACAGCTTCATTCCTAGATTTCCAAACATAATAGGATAGACAAGCTAACACTGCTATGACCACGCCCTTTCACTGATTTGCGAAGCTTCCACCTACGAGAGTCGAGCTTCCGGAGATTGTCCAATTTGCATCGTATCCCTAGCAAGATTTGAATGAGCTTGAGACATGACTTACTGAAAGGACATTGGAAGAACAAATGATCCGCTGTCTCTGAATGCAAATCACAGAGTGGACACAGATCATCAGGCACTGTACCGAACCTCTTCAATTTAACTTTAGTTTTCAACACATCATTCATAGCCATCCAAAGAACAAACCTGGTTTTTGGAATAGAAAGTCGATGCCAAACTATCTTATCCCAACGGGCGCGAGTTAGGTCTCCTTGACATTTCTCATAAACCTGATGAATAGAGTACTCAGACTGTTGGACGTTTGGCAAATTTTCCTCATTGTCCAACTCGCAGTAGGCGGGGGGTTGAAGATAGCCCAATTACCTCCTTTTGTATATACTTCATGCACTCACTTTACCCATAAGGATTCATTGAGAGAACTAATATGCCACGCTATTTTCCCAATGGCCACAAGGTTCCAAAGCTGGAGATCACGGATACCCAAGCCACCAAACTTCTTAGGTTTACAAACCTTTGACCAACTCATATTTCTAGGCTTAGAGTTGTCGCTAACACCAAACCAAAGGAAAGAACGGCACACTGAATTAATCATATATATTACCTTCTTGGGGAGAACAAAAATCTGGCACCAGTAAGAAGAAATGCTCATGAGAACGGAGTTCACTAGGTGTAAACGAGCAGCATAAGATAAAGACTTGACATTCCAGACTTTGATTCTGCTTGTCATTTTGTCTACTAAAACTTCACAATCTGCAACTGAGAGCCGTTTAGAAGACAAAGGAACACCAAGATATCTAAAAGGCAGCTTCCCCAAGGAAAATTGAGTAGAGGCAGCAATCGCCTCCCCTAACTGAGTACTGACCCCAGCAGCATAAATAGCAGACTTAGCAGAATTAGCTATCAGACCAAAGCACTGAGAAAAGGAGTCAAGACAATTAACAAGAGCCCTTATTGAGCTAAGATCAGCCTTATAAAACAGCATGAGATCATCAGCAAAGCACAAGTGAGTCAACTTTGACATCTTACATCTAGGGTGAAACCCAAAGGAATGCAACGTACTTTCATAAACTAGAGATCGAGACAAATATTCCATACCTATGACAAAAAGTAGAGGGGACATAGGATCTCCTTGTCTAAGGCCTCTTCGAGCGGCAAAGGCCTCCATTGGACAACCATTGAGAAGAAGGGAATATTTGGTGGAAGAGATGGAAATCATCACTATATTAGTGAAGTGAGGAGGAAACTGTAGAGCCACAAGCATATCTCGAATAAACTTCCAGTCCATTGTGTCATACGCTTTACGAAGATCAATCTCAAGAAGACAACTCGAGAGACAGTACTTGCGGGAATAGTGCTTCACAACATCTTGGCATAAGAGCACATTATGAAGAATGCTACGATTGGCAACAAATGCACCTTGTGCTTGGTTGATGACCAAGACAGAACTCAACCTGGAACAGATTAACTTCGAAATGCATTTATAAAGTACATGACAACAAGAAATGGGCCTAAAATCACCTGGAGTAGCAGGACACAGAACTTTAGGAACCAAGGTAACAGATGTGATATTCCAAGACTTAAGAAGTTTCCCGGTAGCAAAAAAGTCTTGAATAGAAGTAACAACATCCTTACCCACAATCGACCAAGCTACCTTAAAAAATTTACTATTATAACCATCAAGTCCTGGAGCTTTATCATCAGGAATGCTCTATAGAGCATTTTTGATTTCCTCAGCAGAGAATGAGAGATTGAGCAACTCCCAGTGATCATGATTAAGAACAGGACCCGTACGAATAATATCCATACATAAGAGTTTCCTTTGAGGCAGATTGTAACAAAAAAGGTCAGAATAGAAAGTATGGAAAGCATGTTGTACCTGAGCCGGATCAGTTACTATGCAACCATTGATCATAAGAGAATTAATTCTGTTATGTATCCTTCTTTGTTTGATGCTTCGATGAAACAAGCTGGTATTATCATCCCTATATTTAAGCCATGAAAGCTTAGAAGCAGAAGCCTGCTCCTGGTGAGCCAAGGTTTCATCCAAAGGGTATAGATGTAGTTGCCCTTGGACCGAAAGGAGAGCGACTTCAGCTTTATGAACCTCAGTCTCCAAGTCAAGATGTAAAGCAGTTTTAAGCTTTTCTGTGATTTGAAAGCTCGTATAACCTGTAACCTGGGTTTGCCATTCCTCCTAAACAATATCAAGGAACTTCTCCTGATCAGCCCAATGATTACAGAATCGAAAAGGTTTCCTCCCCTCAGGATTGTGAAAGAATCGAACAAGCATAGGAGAATGATCAAACAGGCCCTCCGGGAGAACTGAGGAACTGAGCAACCTCTACTTGTTTCGTGCGCTTGTTAAGACCCCTAACGTTCCAAGCTAGGATGTTAAACATGAAGAGGAATGGGGTCAGCCCCCAGCGCTTGCTTAATTGGCTCATCTGTAATGTTCTCCTGTAGGTCCTCCTCAATACCAGCAAGAGCCTTAAAACCATTTTTAGTAGACAGTAAATCTGCAAGTACTGCACATCTTAGAATTAATCATAGGGAGGTCATGCCCTAGAGATGAAGACTGTCTATGTTGGACCAATTGAAAACCATCACAATCCACAGAAGGTTGGGACTTTTGTGCTACAGGTCTCGATTTCTCAACTTTACATACCTTAGTAGCATGGCCCATTTTTTTACAAGAGGAACACTATGAGGGCTTCCAATCAGATAAAACCTGTTGCGCAACTAGGACACCAAGCTCATTTTCAAAGTGAATAACATCATGAAAGCCTTTAGTGATATTCAAATCCACTAGGACCCTAGCATAAAGCATGCTATCCTAGTTCATAGTTGCATTATCAATCCTTAGAACAGGTCCTAACATACCAGCTAGCTTACTCAAGCTTTTCTCCCCCTAATACTTCAAAGGCAATTTAGAAAAACGAACCCAAATGAGGATGGAAGAGAGTTTCTCTTTATCGTAGGTCATAGACGGATTCCAAGGCTTAACTATGAATGGTTTCTTATCAAATAAAATGCCATTCATACCAATAACAACATTACGATCCTTAATAGATTGAAAACGAACCAAGAAAATACCCTTGTCCACCATACCCACTTTATCAATGGTCAACTTCCAAATACGTTTGGTAAACCCATCAATTACGTGCAAAGGTGGATGAGCACCAACAAATAAACAAATGACCGCTAATTCCCAAAAAGAGACCTCCTCAACAATGTCATCCATATCAATTTTAATAGGTTTAGGGACAGCAAAATTACCCAAGGAAGAAATCGCAGGTGTTATTGGAATCACTGGAACATCGCTTATTCCAACCCTAGCTACACTACCCACAACGAAAGCCCAACTATTTTGGATCTGTGCCGGAGTACCCTTCGAATTGCTGCCACCAATCAGAGGTTGCTGCCCAGAACCAGGAGAACCACCCTTCGATTTGCCCGGAATCTAACTACCTGGAAACGATGTTGCTGCCTGCGAACTCGTAGATGAGGAAGGGGAATCCACTGGTTTTTTGGCTGTCGCAGGCGTCAAAGGCTGCCTCACCGCATACTTTTGGGGTCGACCTCGTCCTCTACCTCTGGGAGGGCCCATTCAAGCCACCGCCTGAAAAGCCTTGGAGGAGAAGTCTCACAAAAGGAATCGCCTGTTTATTATTATTATTATTATTATTATTATTATTATTATTATTATTATTATTATTATTATTATTATTATTATTATTATTATTATTATTATTATTATTATTATTATTATTATTATTATTATTATTATTATTTCTAGATTCACCTTCTTGAAATGCCCACTTATAAAACTCGTTTTTATGTGCTCACACATTTTAATAAATAATACTTTGATTCGAACCTCTTTATTTTAGAAATCGTAACTGTATTTTTTTAATACAAATATAAGTTAATATTTAAATTCGTATGTAAAAGAAATTTATTAAAACTACTTCAAAATTAATTTAATATAATTATAAAATCCCCAAAAGTTATTAAAAATATTAATTAATGATATCAGGAAATCTCGGGGTGTAACATTTTGCGTCATTTGTAATTTACTTCCTAATATAGTTTCACACAGGTTGAAGGATGTTGACTATGACTTTTGCAATAAAAAAAACTTGCACTTTTAAAATTCGAAAATTTTATGATATACCACTGAGTTTCTTCATAATTCACCATATACCACATCAAATGTTGTAGATTACCATATACCATTGAGTTTTAGTCCGTTCGCCCAGAATGCCATTAATGACAAATTCCGTTAGTTTGCCGTTTGTGGTAAATATTAATTTACCATATACCATTATTTTTTTGCGTCAAATACCATTCTTGACCTCTTTTTTTTGCGTCAAATACCATTACTTGAGTTACAAATTTCGACGCTTTTTTTCCGACGTTTGTGGTAAAATGGCAGTATGTGCAACTGCAGCAACATCAACATTATCAGTCATAGTCATTGACATATACAAATTCAAGCTTTTTTAGTAAACCAGTCCCTTTAAAATGGAATCCAATCAATCATCATCCTTCTCTATATTGATAGACATAAGTAATGTAATAACATCATCCATAACAGAAAAGAAAAAAATAGTAGAAATGGGATTAATAGGATTAATGGCAGCTTCATCATTGTTATTTGGGTTTCCATCAGAAACCGGTGCAAACAGAATTGAATAATCTGCAGCAATAACCAAAGCTTTATCTTGATGTTTATGTCTAGTAACACTAATCAACCAATTATTCAAAAAATCCAAATAAGATTTACTAACAATACAAACAATCACAGTCTCAATTTTTTCAACAAAAGTAACTACAATTCCTCCATTTAAACTGAAAGTGAAAGTGGGTATTTGACAAAAATGATTGAGAGATTCCCGATTAAGGGTAAAGAAAACCTAGAATTATGAGGAGTGATAAAAGGAGGAGGAGATTAGTACGAGTTAGAAGTGAAGCAGATCTTTTGTTTAGGGAGATAAAAGGAGGAGAAAGAATATGGGTTTGTTAATAGAGTGTGTGATTGTCTTTGATGAAGGGATGCTGCCATTGTTGTTGAAGATTGAAGTGAAGTGTGGATTTCTCCATGGAATAAGCTTGGTTAAAGAAGATGAACACGGAATGTAGAAGTGGTTTTTTTTTTTGGAAATTGAGAAATTGGGAAATTGTATGATTGGAGGTATTCATAATGGATGTTTGGGGAAGTCAACCCTAACAATGGTGCCAGTTGAATGAGTAAGGGCAATCTGGTAATTTACCACAAACGGCAGACTAACGGAATTTGTTATTAATAGTATTATGTGCTAACGGACTAAAACTCAATGGTATATGGTAAACTACAACATTTGATGTGGTATATGGTGAGTTATGAAAAAACTCAGTGGTATATCATCAAATTTCCGTTTAAAATTTTATTACCATTCGTATTTCTTTTTTAACTGGTTAAGACAAATTTGCCTTGATTATTTTGTTGATTGATATTTACTAGAAGAGACAAATTTGCATATATTGATTGATAATTGATAAGCATTGCATCAATTTTATAATATAGTAAATAACATTAACAACTCACAAAATAATTTGCATAGTATCTTTAAAATAGTTATAAATAAAATGAATTATATAATTTGCATGAAGTTTTTTCGGAATAATATTATTAGCATTTCGAATCACAAAAGCTTTGTTTATCTTACACAAAAATTTTATTCTGTAGTACCATTAAATTTCAGTTTTAATCGATGGTTGTCATATTTATTCCTAATTATTGGCCGAGGCAAAAATGCATTTATTGGCTGAGACAAATTTACAGAGATTGTTTTTCTAATTAATATACTAAATAATCTTGAATTTGGGAAATTTATATTTATTGGGTAACAATTATTTATTAGCTCAACAAAATTGCATTTAAAGAAAATTAATATTTACCTAGATGAAATAAATCACTAAACAAAATCACACTTTTATATATTTAATAATATACTATATAAAATAAATCACAATATTAATTGCATAGAATCTTTCAAATTAATTTCAACACTATTTCTATACACTTCAGTGGTAATTATATTAAACAAAATAATTTTCTGTATGGGTAATACAAATTTCACCGTACCTTTAGTGATTTCTATTTTAATAGCACAAAAAACACAAAAAAAAGAATAGTCCATACATCAAAAAGAGGGCAATACTAAAACCAACAAACGAAATTATCAATAAGGTCAACGATCATAAATTATCTCTTTTTCCTGGAGAGGAGATGACGTATTTGAGTTTTGATTCAATTAATTATATATATTACACTTTAAATTAAAAAATTAACTTATAAGCTTAATATATATATCCCGTTGTTTTGAAAATCTACATTTTTTTTTACATATTTACACTAAGAAATTCGTGGATTAGACAATTTTTATACTGGTATGTGATATTTCAAATGATAAGGTAGAGAAATAAATAATTTAAAAAAAAGAAAAATAGAATACTCCATTTCATTTGACAAAGATAGGAGAACCACCTTTCCACCTTTCATTAACGAAGTACGTTTTAATCCGCTAGGTATCCTCCCATCCAAGTGGGAATAACTATATACAAAACTATCACCTGCTCCCACAAAATGACCCTTACACAAACTCGGGCCAACCCGAAAAACAAAAATAAACAAATATTGGATCACAACTTTTATAATTTTTTTTTTAGAATACCTTGATCTAATTAATTATCTTGTTTTAGAAATAAAAGGATGTGATAATAATTGTGCGGCGGACCAGCGTTTGGTAGCTTCCTTTTGTAAGCAACAACTAACAAAGCTCCGAAAGTGCTCCGACCCACGACCTTCGGGTAAAACAGGCGGATCTCCGAAACAAATAGCACACATCAAAGTAGCCCAATCGGGTCTTTCACCGGGTAATATTAATGGAAAATAACCCAAAAATAATTCCATTAAAGTAAGACCTAAACTCCAAATATCACCTGCATAACCATTATAATTCCCACCATACGTATCCGGATCGAATCTTTCTGGACTCATATAAGCACAAGTACCCACATATGAATTACACGGATCTAATGTTCTTCCCATAATTCTCCCCACACCGAAGTCAGATATCTTGACTTCCCACTTGGAATTTACCAGAAGATTCGAAGGTTTAATATCCCGATGAACAATTTTATGTGAATGAAGGTATTTCAACCCATTAAGGATTTGGTAAGCTACGGTTGATAATAAAGTTTCAGAGAAAGTACCCTGTTTTTTAAGGACATGATCCAGTGTACCGCAGTCCATGTACTCCATAAGAATTCCAATATCACCATCTGGCTGATCAAATATCCGATGGCATCGAACGATGTAGGGTGACTCAGAGGAGATCATACGGCGGAGGATTTCTTTCTCACGACAGACTTGACGTAAAAGAATAGGGTTTGGATCAGAGGATATGAGTTTAAGAGCGTAAACGGAGCCGTTTACTCTATGGATAACTTTGTAAACAGTACCACCATTTCCACTGCCTAAAACAGAGTGTTTAGAATAATCAGAGAGAGAATCATCAGCGGCGGCGGCTTTTATGGCGGCGGAGGAGTTGGAGGAGGTTGAAGAAGGTGGGAGAGGTAATGGAAAAGTGGGGCGGCGTACAGATTTATCGGGTAGAGGAAGGCGAAGGTTTAATTGTCTACGCTCTCTAACCACTGCCATTGAAGAGGGAAAACCAAAATCTTATCTTAATGCCTGAATGCCTAATGGAGAAAGCAATAAAGAAGAGGGGTTATTTCAATTCAAAAAAAATTAAAAAAAAAGAGGGGTTATTTATACAAATACAACTTACATGTAAAGTAAGAAAGTGAGAGCACGTGAGTTAAATTAGATGTAGGGGAAATGGGAAGGAAATTCGTTTGGAGAGTTACGATGGATATCAATATCATATTTGAAAAGTTGGTGTCGTCCACTATGATCCAATTCTTGTACTCTATCCCATTCTTAACTATTTTCCCACAACGGAAATTAAAAAACTATATATATTTTTAATTGAAGATGTATTAGTTTATAGAATAATACATTTAATTTAGAAAAATTGGGGACTACAAACATTTAAATATATTAAAAAGAGTTCCTGAATAAATATAGGATTTTAATTTTTAATATTTTTAATTGCGTATAGTTAAAAATTATAAAAACCTAGATAGTAATAATCTTTGCAATAAGACGAATAAAATAAGATCTCACATGATTATATTTTAACTTATAGATTAACAACAAAATATAAATTAAGAGTGATTAGTGAATAATAACCAAAAAATAAATGGAACAAGTATGAAAAATAGGAGGGATTAAATAATTTTATTGGATTAGTTGGAAACACTTAGGGAACATAAACAATATAAAAATGATAAAATAAAATTAGTAGAAAATATGAAAAAAACTAAAGCATTAAGAGGATGAACAATGTTAATTTTGTCAAAAACTGTGATATATTCAAAAATATTCTTTATGAGAAGAAAACATAAAATATTAAAATAGCAAATGAAAACTTCTTTATTAAAGAAGAGAGTAATAATTTTGGTACTTTATTAATATTTCATTTCTATGATAAAAATTACTACAATTTGATTTTGGAGGTGGTTTGTTAATTGATTAGTTAATGTAGATAGATATATGACGATTTGTTGATGGAAATGTTTGCAAATGTGTTCGGTGGCTTGTCCTTTTTATTAATTCATGAATGCGTTAGAATGGTTTTTAATATAGCTTTATGGATTTTTTTTTTTTTTTTATCAATTCTTGTTTAGTGAATGTTTTTGGCCATTTCTAGCTTAATAAATAAATAAATAATACTATTAGTTTGTAAATAAGTTATAATGTTTCAATAATATATTTGATTTTTTACCTATCACTGTCATATTGATTTTTTACCGCCTAAATTATTTGAATAATATGGAAGATTAATTGTTAATAAAGTTAATTAGCACATGTTCTTCAAAGTTAAATTGAGTACATAAATCAATCAAATATGTATCTATCACATATCTTAACTCTTAAGTATCAATATTATTGAAAAATTATATTTGATGGACACGAAATTCAAACTAGTTGAAGTTTATGTTTATAGTTTTTTTTTTTTTTTTTGAAAATAGGATTGTTTTCATATCATTATTCCCTAGTGACTAGTAACTGAGTTTAAAAAATTCAATTAAATAAAATGCTTTAAGTTAATACTCCCTCCGTTTTCATATGTTCTTTTCACTTTTCCCATTTGAAAATTTTTAAAACTTCTTCCCATTTAGAATCTTTCTAATTTGGGAACCAATAAAATAAAAGGAAATTATTACACTTACACTCTAATCTATAGAAATTAATTTACATTTTAATTCCCAATGCATTTACTTTACATGCACCCAATGAAATTTAATGATATTATTACACTTACACTTTAATCAATAGAATCTTTATTTTTCATATTATTTTACTCAACTCTCATAGTATCTATTGTGTAATTATAATTTATCTTGATTTCTTCCCATATTCCAAATGGGAAGACCAAATGAAAACGGAGGGAGTAAATTATAAAATGAGAATCCATTTTTTAATTATCAATTTTCTCTCTCTGAAAAATCACCATTGTCATAAGTGATACTCCCTCCGTTCTTTTAAGTTCGTCTTATTTGGGTTTTTTCCATTGAAATCTTTGTATGTAGTGAGTATTATTTTAATTGAATAGTAGTGTGAAGTAACGATTGTATTGATATTATGAGAGAAAAAATATATTTTAATTAATGATAAAATAAAACAAAAAAAAACAAAATATGATTGTCATTAATGAAGGGAAACCGTACAGAAACATTCCAAAAACAGAATTCTGCTTTTAGTTATAAATCTTTTTTCCTTTTTTGGAAAGTTTTGAAGGGCAATTAAAAAAAATGGAGGGAAAATGTTGAGTACTTAAAATTATATACAGCATTTCATTGGTTAATTACACTATACATGGATTACATCCTTAATTTAGCATAACGATTAAGAAACAAAAATTGATAACAAAATGACTTTCCCAATTCTGCAATCTATATAGGCAGCTGCTTTAACTGAACAGGAGATCATCATCACCTCATTAATTTACATATCAGATCAAAACATAAGCCATTCTTCACAAAAAAATTTAACTGTTCTCTTAATCAGTCCATAAACCCAAATTTCAGCAGTTGTTGTGCTGAAAACAGTAAGTGAGAAGAAATAGGTTTTCTCTGTCTTGTATAACTAAAGGGATAAGTATATATACACACTACAAAAAGACCTAAATGGGCTTTTACAAATATAATATTAGCCCATAAACATATACCTACATAAGTCCAATACCCCCCCTCAAGTTGGAGCATGCAAATTACAAATGCCCAACTTATCAAGACGATACTCAAATTGTTGTTTGCCTAAAGCCTTAGTAAATATGTCTGCCAATTGAACCGAAGTGGGAACATACGAGGGAGAAATGATTCCATCTTGAATTGCATCACGCAAGAAATGACAGCCAACCTCAATTTGCTTTGTACGTTCATGAAAAACAGGATTTTGTGCAAGGAACAAAGCGGATTGACTATCACAGTACATGTTCATAGCCCGAGGGTGTTGAACCCCAAGACTTATAAGGAGCCCTGTAAGCCATTTGAGCTCACAAGTTAAAGTTGCCATTGAACGGTACTCAACTTCTGCTGAAGAGCGAGAGACAGTTATTTGCTTCTTAGTTTTCCAGGATATAGGGGAATGACAAAGAAAAACAAGCCAACCAAACAAAGATCGTCGAGTAAGTGGGCAACTAGCCCAATCTGAATCACACCAACCTGACAATTGCATATCACAATCTGCACGTAAAAGAATACCTTGTCCAGGACAACCCTTCAAATAACGTACCACACGCAAAGCTGCATCCCAATGATCCTGACGAGGCTCATGCATAAATTGTGACAAAATATGAACAGCATATGCCAAATCCGGACGAGTAAAGGCTAGGTAGATAAGTCTTCCTACTAAGCGACGATATTGCTCCACATTCTTTATGAAAGGACTTGTCGAACAAGCCAATTTCTGATGTTGCTCCATTGGGATACTCACTGGTTTACATCCAAGCAACCCTGTTTCAGAAATGATATCTAGAGTGTATTTTCGCTGACAGAGAAAAAGACCCTCATTGTTTCGTGCAACTTCAATCCCCAAAAAATACTTTAAAACACCTAGGTCTTTCATATGAAAACACGACCCAAGGTATTTCTTAAAAGCAACAAGAGCAATAGAATCATTCCCAGAAATTATCAGATCATCCACATACACAAGAACATTAATTTGAACTTTACCATGCTCAAGAGTAAATAATGAATAATCAGAGTAGGATTGACGAAAACCATAATGTTTAAAAGAATTGGCCAGCTTTGAAAACCTACATCGTGGGGCCTGCTTCAAACCATACAATGACTTCTTCAACCGATAAACCATACCGGGTGCTACACTTTCAAATCCAGAAGGCAATTTCATGTATACTTCTTCAGCTAAATCTCCATGTAAGAATGCATTATGTACATCCATTTGGTGAAGTTCCCAATTCTTTGCCTTAGCTATAGCAAAAAAAACACGCATTGTTGTTATCTTGGCCACGGGAGCAAAGGTGTCTAAATAGTCAATCCCAACAACTTGATGGTTGCCAAAGACCACCAACCGAGCTTTAAGACGCTCTATGCTACCATCTGAGTTGTGCTTCACCTTAAACACCCACCTGCTACCAAGTGCGCGCTTTCCGAGAGGAGGTTTCTACATACGCCATGTACCATTATCCTCTAAAGCTCGTATTTCCTTTTGCATTGCCTCTCGCCAACCTGGATCTTTCACTGCTTCTTTGAATGAGGAGGGCTCCTTAACTATTGTCACAGTTGCAAGAAAATTTCTATGTCCGACACAAAAACGGTCACAATTCACAAAATGTGCAATAGCATATGACAAACCTGAAGACCGAAGAGGAGTTGGTGAACTGCTGAAAGGGGATGGACTGTATTTTCTCAGTGTTTATGACATACTCCTTCAACTTCAGCGAGGAATTTTATTTCGTTTACCATGCCCCAATTCCACCTCATTACTAGTTGAACCACTTACTGCCTCAACCTCATAATCATGGTTTACCACCCCACCTTCCTTTTCTTGTGCAAAAGTAACATCAGTATCCAAATTGTTGTCATTATTTGATGTCCCACCACTTCTAAAAATCTCATCATTAGTATTATCCAAAGCAATATCATGGGCACTAGCTACATTAGTATTAGTATCCAATGCCACGTTGGCATGCACACCATCATCATTTGGTGTACACGCTTACTCAGTATTAGAACCAACACACTCATATGCAAGGTCATCATTTCCATCAATATAGAAAGAAGATGAAGCATTGCTAGATGTTGAACCTGCAGCAGAAGCAAAAATATAGGGAAATTCGCTCTCGTAGAATTTAACATCTCGAGAAACAAAGTAAGAACCTGTACCAATGTCATATAACTTCCATCCCTTCTTATCATGAGGGTACCCAACAAAAACACACCTCCTACTACGACTATCAAATTTATCACCTTTGGATTTTTGGTTATGAGCATAGCATAAACAACCAAAAACACGTAAGTTATTATAAGAAGGAGAAGAGCCAAATAAAATTTCATACGGGGTTTTAAAATTAAGAACAACTGATGGAGTACGATTAATCAAATAACCAGCACCAAGAACACTTTCACCCCAAAAATCAATAGGCAAGTTACCCTGAAATCGCAATGCACGCGCCACATTTAAAATGTGACGATGTTTTCGTTCCACTCTCCCATTTTGTTGAGGTGTACCTACACATGATTTTTGAAACATGATACCATTTGTCACAAAATATCCTTTAAACTATTAAATTCGGTACCATTATCACTTCTAACAATTTTTATTTTAGCATCAAATTGTCTTTCAACCATGGCAATAAAAGACATGAACATCTTAAACACCTCAGTTTTATCGAGCAATAGAAAAACCCACACAGCACGAGAATAATCATCAACAATTGTCAAAAAATAATGGGCTCCACAAGAAGAAGGGGTATGATACGGCCCCCATAAATCACAACGCATCAAATCAAAATATTTAGTAGCCTTAAAATCACTTGTAGGAAATTGCTCTCGAGTTTGTTTTGCTTGATGACACACATCACAAGCTTTAGTCAAAATTTTACAAGAGCTACTAACTCCAAAAAGATATCGTACTACTTTGTCTGAAGGGTGCCCCAATCTGTTATGCCATAACTTTGTAGATATTGCACCATCCACATTAAGAGCACGAACCGTTGGAATCCCACGAAAGTAATACAGTCCATCCCGTCGTTCACCTACTCTAATCAGGGTCCTCGAACTTTGGTCCTGTATAATGCACATATTTTTAGTGAAAAGTACCGCACAATCTAAACCGTTAGTAAGATGGGAAACAGATATTAAATTGCAATTTAACTGTGGAACATATAAAACATTCTCAAGCTTCAATCTTTGATCTAAATTCACATGCCCATATTATGAGGAAGATGTTTTATTGCCATCGGGAAGTCCAATAGGACATTCCATCATATTTTTCATGTCTCGCAATAATTTTCGATTTCCGGTAACATAGTGTGATGCACCTGTGTCAATTATCCAGGTATCATTAGAAGACTCACCAATTAATCGATCATCAGTAGCATTCACATTCACATTAGGACTTGAAGTGTTAGATGCTGATGCATTAATAGGTACAGGTACAACATGCAATTCAGCCTTCACGCCATGCCCAGCAGCTTGTTGATTACTACCTCCATGCCTTGAGCCACGACTAGTACCATGTCGCATACCGCGTCCCATACCACGTGGACGATCACCCCACCAATCCGGATATCCATTCTTGTCAAAACAAGAATCTACAGTATGACCTTTTCGATTACAATACGAGCACATTGAATCAGATTTTTCTTTACCATCAAAACGACTCATACCTCCAGATTTAATAGCAAGAGTCATCACTTCGTCACGATCAATAATATCACGAGAAGAGGTAGATTTGCGAAGTCGCTCCTCTTGCAACAATGTTTGATACGCTCGATCCAAAGTAGGAAGAGGAGATTGAGCAAGAAGACTAGAACGTACATGGCCATACAAGTCTGTATTAAGTCCAAAAAGAAAATCATGAAACCTATCTTCATCAACTATAGCCTGAAATTGCTCTCCAATCTTACATGTACATTGCCCACACTTACACATCGGAATCGGGTTGTAAGTAGCAAGTTCATCCCATAATTGTTAAATCTTTCCGAAATACTCTGCAATTGACATAATCTTGCTTTGTTTGCACTCTGCCAACGCACCTTTGATTTGTTGCTTACGGGGCCCGTTTCCCACCTCGAACTGTGCCTTCAAGACATCCCATAAGGGTTTCACTTCTTCAAAATATGGATTCGTCTTCTTCACGGAAGGGTCAATAGTATGAAAAATCCATTGAACAAGCATGGATTGAACACAATTCCAGTCATCTAACATATGATTTTTGGTAGGCTTAGTGATACTACCATCAATAAACCCGAATTTCCGGCGAGCTTTTAAAGAAAGTGGAATGGACCTCGACCATTCTTCAAAATTATCACCTCTAAAAACAACACTTGTGATGGGATTATCATGTGATCCAAGAAAATAAGGAGAAGTATAATCAACTTTGGGTACCTTTGTTCCATCATTGTCGGTCATCGTGACGTTGGAGTAAAGTTACTATGAAAATTCTTCAATGAAGATGAACATCCGCCTGCTCTGATACCATGAGAAGAAATAGGTTTTCTCTGTCTTATATAACTAAAGGGATAAGTATATATACACACTACAAAAAGACCTAAATAGGCTTTTACAAATATAATATTAGCCCATAAACATATACCTACATAAGTCCAATAGTAAGCAATCACCAAACCAAAAATCCGTGATACCCCAGATTTAGCTTGAAAAGAGATTGATAGACTACTCATATCAACAAGGTGCATCTTCTTTTCTAGGGAGCCCATTAGCTAAGAACTCCACAGTTAAGTGTGCTTGGTGGGGAGCAATCTTAGGATGGGTGACCCCCTGGAAAGTTTTCCCGGGTGCGCATGAGTGAGGCCAAAGTGCGCTGGAAAGACTTGTGTTGGTCTGTGGGGTCAGTCTACAGTCTCCATGAGTAGTCACCGGTGGTCCGTTGGGCCGGGGTGTTACAATTTGCACACTGCATCACAACCTTTTTCATGGCTTTAGGAAGTGAGGATGAAATCGAGGGGGCATGGTATTTTGGATCAAGCCAATATGATCAGCAATCAAACTCAGAATCTGAGCAAGAAACAACACAATTAGTTGAGCAACAAGTAGAAAGAAACAATCATCATAAGCCAAGGCTCAACAAGGAGATGAGGCATCTAATATTTCAAGAGTTGCTTTCAATGAAAACAACCGACTCATTACCTCATGGAACATTCCTATTAATTGGTGAAAAATATTGTTATCATCATAGGACCATAAGAAGGTTATGGCATAGGGCAATGCAATCAAAAGAAGCAAACAAACCATACATCGTAGAATCAAAATTCAAGAATTGTGGAAGGAAAAGAGTAGTTGTGCCTCCAAACGTTCTAGAGTCAAGACCGATGGGGGAACGAACATGTATAAGGGATGTTACAAGTTGTCTAGACTTGGCACCATCGACCGTGTGAAAGATAATCAAAAGAGGTGAAGTTAAGGCGCATTCAAATGCTCTTCACCTTTGTTTTAACCGATGCCAATAAAGTTAGAAGGGTGGAGTGAATTTTGAGTCTCATCCAAGAAGATAGCATTCAAAGGCATCCAATATACAGGGGATGTTTGATTTCATTCACATTAAGAATGGCCATGGTTCGGTTTGGACCAGTTCAGGTTCGAATCGGCTACCTATTCGGATCAAACTTTTTGAACCTGAACTTGAACCGCTCATGACCGGTTCCGATTCGGTCCCGGTTCGAGCCCAAAGAATCTGAACCAGTTTCGAATCGACCGATCTTTTTTTCGGTTCGAGTCGAATCAATGTTCGGTTCATGACCGATTTAAGGTTCGATTCGATGCTCAATAATTCGTTCAAATTCAAATTATTTTTTTATATTTATAAATATTTATCATACTAACCAATAAAAAAATAAATACAATAAATGATGATCAATACACTAATTTATGATCTCTTTAAATATTCTACAAAATTACAAATACTAAGTTGCCTACGTATCCCGAAGTAATCAAAGCCCACGTAGGTTTACATACATCATAAGTAGGTCGATTGAGAGAAACATAATAAAATTGTAACAATTTACGTAAACCTTCTACCCTAACAGCTGGATCAATAATACAAGCAACACCATAAATATAAGGAATATTTTCAAAGTATGATAACCATTTTTCCATCATATCTTGAAGCACATCCTTTAACACATCAACATTCATATTATTAGTAATCTCATGTACTATTCTTATGCATTCTAAAATAACTAAATAAATATTTGGCTGATATACATAACAAAATATTTTAGTAGCACGATTATAAACAGCAAGAAGTTTATAAATTAAAATAGCAAGGCTCCAATGGGCATCTGTAATCATGGTTGTAGGATCATTAATACGATTGTTATATAAATAAGTCAGAACTTCACGATATTGAATAGCTTGAGTTAATAACTTATAGGTGGAGTTCCAACATATTGGTGTATCTAAGTTAAATTTTTTCTTTGGCAACCCAGCTTCCACACACTTTTTAAAATTTTCTTTTATACTTTCCCTCTTTCCTTGTCCACCTAATTACCATTCTAATAGGATCTAACACTGGTGATAATTTCTTTACAAGTTCTTGAACAAATAAATAAAGTACATGTGCACTACATCTAACATGTTAAAACTCACCATTTAAAATCTTACTAAATGAAGATTCATGCATCAAATATTCTATTGCCTTAGTGTTTGCCGTTGCATTATCAACAGAAATAGAAAATACTTTATCACGCAAAATTATTTCTTGCAAATGGCCATCATACAATTGTTGATGTTCAAAACCAGCATGTTTCTCCTCCATTACCTCAAAAGTAATAATACGTTTTTGCAAGTACCAAATACCAATACTCATCTATCCAATAGGCGGTAACACACATATAAGGCTCACCAAAACAAGAGCTACAAGTATCCGTGGTTAAACTAACATGATTACCTATATTATGAAACATTTCAAAATTCAAAAAAAGAGTCGTTGGAAGGATCAGTTCAACGGTTCGATTCGACCGGTTCACCGGTTTGAAATTGTTCGGTTAAATGGTTCGAATTGGCTCGGTTTGGTTCGGGCTTTTTGAACCGATTTGGTGGTTCATCGGTTCAAATCGAATCGGTTCAATGGTTCGGGTCCGGTTGGAATATATTTTTTTTGAACCAACCCGAACCAGCGAAACATACCGGTTCGAGCCGATTTAAGCCCGATTCTTGGTCGGTTCAGGCCGGTTTGAATTTTTTCCGAATCGGTTTGTGGTTCGGATGCGAATAAACCGGCCCATGTCCATCTCTAATTCACACGATGAGAAATGGTTTTATCTAACCAAAAAAACTCAAAGAGTTTACCTTGCACACAAAGAAAAGATCCCATATAGGGGAGCAAAGTCATCCAAGTTCATACCGAAGGCCATGTTCCTAGGGGTGTAACTAGGCCAAGATGGACTCGACATGGTCAATGCACATTTGATGGGAAAATAGGAATTTTTCCCTTTATTAACAGGGTGGCAGCCCAAAGGGACTCGAAGAATAAGCCAAGGGCGTTGATTAAAATCAAGCTAACGGAATTAGTCACTCAAGAAGTTTATAGAAACATGCTCATTCAAAATCTCATACAGACAATACTAAGAAAGGGGACAAATGAAGGGCCTTCATTCTTACACAACAACTAGAGTGCACATAATAGTCCACATAAGAAACGAAGATCTAGTATGGCAACAACACAACAAGCAAGAAGGGCTAACATTCATTCTTACACAACGACATAATAGTCCAGATTTTAACATCTTGGACTTGAGATTCTTTAGAAGCATTCAATCATTGATGCACAAGAAAATGCCAAAGAATATGACAGAGTTGATTAGTGTTGTTGAAGATTCATATGCCAAACTTCATCCAAAGACATTAATAAATGTCTGGATTTTATTGCAACATCACTTAAACAAGATTTTGAAGGTCAAGGGAAGTAATGACTATGTCCAACCTCATTTTGGTAAGAAAGTTGAAAAGGATAATGGGCGACTAAGAATTCAAGTTCGAATTCCAACACAGCTAGTTAGGGAAGCTGTTGCTTATGTGAATCCAAACAAGAATCACCAAGCATCACAAACACTACAAGAGAATGAAGATGTGGCACAATCATCCAATTCAATGCAAGAAGTATATGATCAAGCAATTGAGGAGACACAAGGCTGAAATATTTTTATTTTGAACAAAACCCCTTAGTTTATGTTATGAAAATCATCATTAAAATTGTTTCTTTAACGATCTTAGGAGCAACATTTTGAAAAAAAGAATTGAAATCAAAGGTTAATGTACATGTGTTTTAATGGCTCATTTTATTAGTGTTATCTGTAACAAAAAGCCCCAGTTTCATCATAGAGGATGTTTAACCTCTCAGATTTCAATCAATCATCAAAAAAATGATTGCCATTAAACATGCATATAACACAATGAATTTAGACGTTTTACAAAAGCTACTCAACTAGGATGCTAAAGTCACTTTTTCAGAGTCAGAAATGTACAGGAAATCAACATTCAAAACAAACAAACAGATAACCAAAATAACCATCAAAAATTAAAAAAATGAAAAAAAACATGAACATGAACATGAATATCTCAATATCAGAAATCATAGAAACAGAAACTTGAACATGAACATGAATATCTCAAAATCAGAAAGCATAGAAACATGAACAAGAACAACAACAAATCACTGAAACAGCAACATTATCATGCATCTCAAGAGAAAATCATAGAAAAAACAACTAAAAATACGAAATATCAAGAACACCATCATCTCATAAATCAAAACCATCAAAAAACCCCAAATTCGTCCAACAGCAAACAATTACCAAAAGTCACCCACAATATCAAATGACATCCTAAATCCCAAAAATTCCAATAATCTCGACTACGAAAAATATAAACATAAACATAAACAAATTCGTCTTACAATCATCGACAGCGTTTTTTAGAGTTCTTTTAAGCCCTAGCAGAAAGCACTTCTTCTGGAGTATCAGGAACAACTAAATTTTGTTCTTCTTCAACAGGAGGACTTGAAGGAGTCAATTTAGTTGGAGACTCATACACAAAATCAAAAGCCTTCAAAGGTGGATCTTTCCCATTAAGGTAGGAAAAAGTAGGAGGAGAAGAATTGTTCTCTCGATATTCTAAACAAGCATCATCTTCAAGTACCTTTTGATAGGCCTCAAGTTCTTTCTTAGTCCACCTTAAAATCTCATTTGAGTATGAGTGTGACCGACCATGCAAGGAACAAGAACGCAGTTCACCATAATCACAAAGGTCATCATATAAATAACTAGGAATTGTTAAAGAACTAGCAGATGTTTTGTTCTCCATAATTATACCCGAAAAAACAAGCAAGGAGATCAACCAAAACCAAAGGAGCGATGAAACGTCAACGGCGAATGAAGAACATGGGACTGGTTTTGAAGAACAGTGCCAAAAATCACGAAACTTACCTCAAATTGTAGAGAAAAAGCAGGTATATATTTTAGTCCAAAAAAATTGAACCCAAATTAAGCAAAGAACAGGGGGCAAAGCTCTAAAGAAGCCATGAAAATGGCGTATTAGAAGAGAGAGAGTGACCAAAAGTGAGATTAGAGAGACACGAAAAATGAGGGGTCATAATGGCGGGCGATTTAAACGAGAGAATTAAGGGAGTAAGAGACTGAATCAACGGGTATTAGGGGGGTAAATGAGGAATATAGAGATAGTATATTGAAGATAAAAACTTTCCAAATAAGGAAAGTATTCTAAATAGAACAAACTTATGAAACTGCTCGTTATAGTAATGTGGATAAACTTAAAAGAACGGAGGGAGTAACTCTTAGGCAAGTATGAATATTGTCGGACTCACACTCTAATCTTAAAGCTCGGACATATTAGATTTCTTCTAATATTAATTATTATAATCCATTTTTTTATTTCGTAGGTTTATATAATATAATTAAAACGACACAAAAATTCAACGAGGTTCACCTAACTTGGGCTACGTCCTCCGGTGTATAATATCTCTTATATCATCACAAAGGAGTTCAAAGAACTCTCCAAATTTGGAGAATTACAATTTAGAGAAGAGATATGGCTAGTATTTATGTAACCGCCCCGAATTATGAAGGCAAACACTAATTGGAATTTAGTATTAATCAAGCGGAAACTTACTTTTGCCAACACAATTAAGGGGTTACTTAAAGGTCAAACCAATATCCATGTAAAATACTTGAACCAAACCAAAGCAATATAGCGAAAGTCTTAACTGTCCAAAACATAGGAAAATTACAACCAAATCGAAATAAGTCTAGAGTTCAAATACATCCTTAAAATAGTCCAAACCTAAACAACCCAACTAATAGTCTCTCAAATACAATAAAGAGATCTAAACAAAAGGGGAGTCATACTCCAACTCGGGTTCATCTTCCGCTCGCGTATGCATTCTCCGTCGAGGTGCCATGGGGGTTTACTCTAAAAACAAAACCATTGAAAAACATACAAAGCATAGTATCAGCAGAAAGGCTACGTATAAACACACTAGTTTCCGTCAAACAAGTTATTAAAACTTTCTGATTTAAGTAAATTCATTTAGAAAGATGCTTTTTCATTTGATAAATCATATTATCATTCAAACTTAATTCAATGGTTTTGTAGTAATAATTCCAAGTGCTCATATTTCATCATAAACCATAAGATCTGAATGGATCCAAATCAATTTCAAACTCATATCATAAGTTTGCATGGGTACTCTGTGAGTCATCTTGTGACTCGTTTGGTAGTCGGTCTACCGTCCGCGACATGTCCGGCAAGTGTAACACAATGGTATTGTGAACAATACGCCCTCAGCATTGGTGAGCCGTTTAATCATGCACACAACATTTGTTGTGGCATATGTACCCGCCATTTAGACTAAAACATTTTTGTATATAATATATACCTTGTAATTTTAATAGCATTTGAAAAGTCAAAAATATTAAATTTTTTCTTATGATAAACATCTTTTATTTGCATCATAGCAATACATATTTTCTTTACAACATAGCAAAAATCAAATCATAATCTTTCCCACATGGGTAAAACATGCATAGCATAATCATATCATCAAACATAACCTTTGTATTATATTGGGGCATCACTAGCATGTGTGGAAATGCATCGTAACAAAAAGTGATTAATATTCAATACGATTTTTCAAGGAAACCACTAAAATGTTTCATTTCAATCCTTCTCAAAGTAAATATAACTTAAAAGAGTTTTGAAATTCATTCAAAACAAATCAAATTTAGTTCATAAGTCTATAAAATCTTTGTCACAGGAGATTTCATAAAACATTATTTTCTTAAATACGAGATAGTTTTGCCGGTAATAAAATCGATAATTGATTTACAAAATACATATTAATTCTCCAACAAGGACCACATTAATCAAGTCATTATAATAACTTAATTAAAATGAATTTAAGGTTGTCCCATCAGATTATAATTGGTTATACAAATTTATAATGATTTTACGATTATTTCCACAATTTAGGTATTTACCGTTATTTAAATGATGTTTTAAATCCATAAAGTTTATAAATCATCTAAGTAAAACTTATTTTATACTATGAGGCAGTAGGTTACTAACACAAATACACAATTATAAATTTTTGATATAGGTCTATTTTTACTCAAATTTAATTAACAATATTACACCTTAAAATAATTAAAAAATATTTATGAATTTGATAAATTAGTAAATAATTAATTATTAGCTTAATAAATTTTACCAAAGTTCTAGAAGTTATATAATACTTTTATTAGCTCATTTAAACTTATAAATATCATGTAGTATTTATTTTGTATTTTATATGTCACGAAAATACATTTAAATTTTTCAACATGTACCTACTGTTTATATAAGTGTCTCATAAAATTTTCATGCCCAAAATACGTCATTTAGTATTTATTTTGTATTTTACCGTTTTCTAGCTTACCGATTATTAATAACCGAGTAAAAATTATTAAGGTCCTTAAATGTCAAGCAAATGTTCCCAAAATTTTACCAAATTTATTTACTGTCCATATGAGTATGTGATAAAATTTTTAGTCCATATGTCTTCATTTGATAATTATTTTATATTTTACTATTTCACAATTTACAGATTAATAATTTAACAATTACTCAAAAAGCATGAAAATTTCAAAACTAAATACTCCTCTGAATCAGTTTAGATGTTCCATTTGGGATTTCAAGGATTTTAAAGGTTGAGTGGGGTCCATTAAAAAAGTGGTAGTTGGATATTTTAATCGATTAAATTAATTGTAAAGGTGGTAGTTGGGTATTGGGAATTGGAAAAGTGGGGGTATTTAGATAAAAAAAGGATAAACAAAAAAGGAAATGGGACAATTGGTATGGTTTTGCCAAATAAGAAAATGGGACATCTAAACTGATTCGGAGGGAGTATATTCTAGCCAGATCTTGTTGGAGACATTATAATATGATTTTATAATTAGTTATTATGATCAAGAGTTAATCTAATACCATGTTTTATTATAGGAGTATTTAACACCTTAAAATATCGATTTAACAAATAAATTTCAACAAAATTATTCAAGAGATTTTTTTTAACATATAGCTACTGGAAATTGTTTTTAAAATGCATTTTAAATATTTTCCAAATCCAAATGCATTTTTAGAGTAATCTCAATGTTAGAATTCATTTCAAATAAAATTTTAGTTTTCAAAGTATCTCAACATATTGAGTATATCACTTGAACCCTAAAACTCATCAATAAATCTCAAAAAACACGCATTTAGCGTCTTTTTATCCATCATAATATTTTCTTTTAAAAAAAGACGTTATAATCATCTTAATTGAATACATATATCTTGTTAAGTCAGTCAAATGAGCTTTTAATTCTTCTACATTTCAGGAAGCAATTCAATATCATTTATAAAAACGTTTTGCACATTTGAATGAGCTTTTCTGAAAAGGAATGTCGCTACCCTAAATTATAAAACGCGTATCTTATAAGACGAAATAAGTACTTAATTATTTGTATATCTTTCTAACATGTAAATTGTGAAGATATTTTTATTAGGAAATGAGAAGATATTTAGCGTCATTTTTATCTAACGTTACAACTTTAATAGTCAAACACAATAACTTTTATGAAGCGCGTATCTTACAAGTCTTTCAAAATAAGTATTAATTCTCCTATTATCCTTACACTCAAATGAACCCGACATACCAACTATTTTTTGAAAATCGTACATCTAATTGCTGTCATGTGCATGTATGTCACAAATCCAACTATACATAGAGATTTAAAGTTTAGAACACAAGCGTCGCAATAACTAGTTTTCTATAACTTGAATTGAGTCACATAAGGCTTTAATATTGTGTCAATTGATACGTGGATTAATGTTATAAGGATTAAAAATAGTTTTTTTATTAAAAAAGTTTTATAAATAATAAAAAATCAAAAACTTAATTTTTAAATTTTGTAAGTCATAACCCGTTGGGTCAGACCGACCGACCCGGAACCGGGAGTGACCCGACCTGAGAATGACCCGATTCGAAAATGACCCGACCCGAAAATGACCCGACCCGTAACCCGCCCGACCGACCGTTTTCCCAGGTCTAATAATAATACATGTAATAAATCATTTCTTACTCAAAATTATCATTTTGATATCATTTTTCAAGATTTAAGAACTTCTCTTTGGGAATTTTATTTTTAAAACAAGTTTATACAAAACTTTCCCAACTTGTTCTTAAATCCTTCAAAAATCACCCCATGTCACATACCTCGACTCTAAGCCTATATAAGTATTTCGTAAGCTCCTACGTAAGCTCCGATGCGCTCTTAGAAATGGTTCCAACTTCGGGTCCTTGCCCTTCAAGTCTCAACTCCAACTCTTCAACTAAACATATTGCATTCATCCAAAAAATCAATAATAATTTTGGATTTCTAACATGCACTTAACTTTTCTTAGTTGGAGTTGTCAAACTAATACTTGTGATGATTTTAATATATTTGGAGTGTACTTATTATGTTGAGCAACATACTTAATCAAGTCCGATAATTTTACTTAAAATCCTTGAAGTAAGAAAATTTATATGTTTGTTGACATACATCTTCTTATTTTCTATTGTAGCCGATTTTTATAGATTTATAAGTGATGATTTTATAAATATTAGAGATAAAATACTTGTTTTATAATGATCTTAGTTTATAGAAGGATTCATGTAAAAAAAAAAAGTTTTACATGAACAAGTTTTAACAAAAAAAAAAGACTAGTGAAATAAAGAAATGAACATAACTTACTCTATGCTTGGTGGATTTCTTCAAGTTTGGTGTCTTTGGAAAGCTCTTGACATGAAGATTAATTTTATGGAATATTTGAGCTTATAAACATAAATTTTCAGAAGTTTTAGATGGGTATTTGAAGAAGATTTGATGAGAAAAGAAGGTGTTTTAGTAGTTGAAAGTTTGAAGGATGCTAGTGTTTGTTCATGGATGAACTTGGGAGCAATGTGTTGGGTGTTTATGGCTGAATTCTTATTCAGAAAATAGAGTGTTGTTGCTTCAAATACTTGTCTCTTGCATGCTTGTAATGATGCACAATCTAGATTAGAACAAAAGAGTATTTTGGCTAGATTGTTTTGCTTGAGTATGTTAGTGTATAAAGGGCTAAAAAGGGGGTTTGGGACAGCAATAGGTAGCTCATTTTTAGGGTTGTTTGGAGGTGGATTTTGTCCTTTAATTAATCTATATGGTATAGGAAAGGTTTATCTAAGATAGTTTAAAGTTTGTGTAAAAATTGTTGTACATGTAACAAGTTATGTAATTTGTACTTCATGTTTAAAATCACATGTGTATGTGTATGAAATATTTAATTTACTCCTATCATGGTTAAATAATATGTTGGGGTAATAGTTAAAATTTTCTCGAACTATTTATCGGTAGTTGCTCAGCTTTAAGTTTTACCTCCAAAGTTTACGTTACTTGTTATGATTCATAACCACGTTATGAATTAACAAGTTTCTAATCATCGTAGAAATTTTTCAAATTTCTACCATCACTAATTAAATTTTAATAAGTGAGGGACAAATATTCAAAAAATAAATAAAAAAATTATGTGCTAAAAATGACTAATGAAATATCATCAATAATGTGACTGTTTCAGTTTGGCTTGGGTTATTTGTAGATTTTTGTTTGGATGATCATGAGAGCTTATTTATAGTGCTAAAATACATTGATGATAATACATAATTAATATTGAAAGTAATTGGCATAATAAACAGCTTATAAATGATGAAAACAGTTGAAGATGAAACGAGATCTAATGAAGTTGCTGCCCCCATGTGCTCGTTCAGGCCAATCATCAGCTCGTTCGAGCATCACCTAAATCGAGCTTCTTGAACCTGATGAGTGCTCGTTCGAGCAGCACCCACGCTCGTTTGAGCACTTAAGTTCTAACCAATTTGTCTAACTGTGCAACTACCTCGAACAAGTCCAATGGCCTTCACCTCATGCATTTTTTCAAGCATTGTTGATAGCATCTTTAGACTCTTGCACTACCTCATTAAGTTCATCATTCATCATGCTCGATAACACCCTTGTATCAATGCCTTTCATTATTTCATACATTGAATCACTAATTTTTAATTTTTTTTGACAAAAGTAATAAATATTGTTACCATAAAGATAGATAAAGAGGAACCCCATGACTCACAAAACACCAACTATCTAATGACATTAGAAAACTGTAATAAAAACAAAAAACTAAATTAGCCTTGAAAAAACAACCTACAAAACAGAAATAAATCCATCTAAAGTATGTATAAACATCCTTTCAAAAAACAATGTGTAAGCAATACACTAGATAAGTTTAATTATAAACTTACAGTAATTTTAGTAGCACATATATTGGACTATATTCATATTTTAAAAATTAAAATCTACCTATTTTACAATCACGCATAATCCCAACAAGCTATATGATATTTTATACTACGTTAATCTTTGGATTAACATCGACCAAAAAATTATATTTTTTTTTCATTTTAATTCAATTCCAAAAAATATGACAATCAACAATTGACAACTAAGAACATTAATATTTTTTAAAAAAAACATTAATAAAAAATATGACAATCAACAATTGACAACTAAGAACATTATTTGGTTAAACAATTCAAGAGGAAAATATTGGTTGGTGCCACAATATCCTTCACGATTTTACCTTCATATAGTTGCAAAAATTCTTCTAAAAATATTACACCACCCAGTGTAGCTTTGTACTCTTTCCTTTCTTTATTGAGTTCATTTCTAATTGTCGTTTCTTAGTTAAGTTTTTTAAGTTCATTACTTGATGATGTGCACTATCTCCATCAACATTTGAATCCTTTTATACCTTCTTCATTTTATCCTATGATATGTTTATTATGCGCCAAGTATAAGATATTACAAAAACATATGCAACTAAAATGGTCAAAAATAAAACTTATTATAATGACACGTTGAATAAATTCTATGATGTTTTGTAATTTTTTCCTAATTTTCTTTTTCTTGTTTCTTTGTATATATATAAGATCCTCAAACAATGACTTGTTATTTTCATACATTTGTTGCTATCAATTAATGACCAAAATTTAAAATAGTCTAAAAATGATAAATTGTTAAGGCCAAATGGTCTTTAATAATACCCTACCTTAAGATTACTATTAAGAAAAGAATTTACTAATTAGCATGGATTAACTATTAAAGAATTCAATTGCCAATTTATATTGGCTTGCTGCAATGCTCTTTAGATCCATTGTGTGTACCTATCATGACTTTGTTGCTCTATATTATCCACAAAATAAAATGTAAATTATCATCACATTGTATTACATGATACGTTTTAGTTACTATAACTTTAGAATTTATTTTATAAAATGATATTTAAAAATTTTATATTATGAAAATTTAAAAAGAGATACTTGGATTTAATCCAAATTTTAATATTAACTAAATTCTTAAAATATGCTTCTAGAACTTAATTAGTTGCATTTGCAACCTATTATATCGTTGATGTATGCTTTAAAATATATTTTTTTTCATAAAGCATTTATTTCTTCGTCAAAGATCCTTCCAACTGATTCAAACACAAGATCATTACCTTATTGGGATTTGGGAGTAATGTATTTTTTCTGCATTAAGCATTATATTGTCTTAAACAAGACAATATATATATATCAAGAGATGGGAATTGGGTACAATTCGATTTTAGGGATTTACAATTTATGTTTAGATCAATAATTTATTTTTTCCTCTTATATTTAACTTATCTATTTCTTAAAAATGTAAATTATTTTTTCCTATTTTTTTTAATAACCAAAAGTATTACGTTGAAATCAAATTCTTTAAAAATTTATTTTTTCCTCTTCTGTTATTAGTTGGGGGACGTAAATTTTATTAAAAGTTGGCTTGATTAGATTTTTTAAAATTTTAATTTGGGCGATTAATATTGATGATTATGATTAAAGAAACTTTAAACTCAAAACTAATTAATTTTTTGATTTTATTTTTTAGAATAAAAAATAATAGAAATAATAGTTTAATTAAAAAGGTGTAAATGCATTACTAGTATAAAAAATACAAATTTAAAATATGGTTGTCGTCGTCATCATCATACTCACTGTATCCCGCTCATAGAAAAATATGGTCGGAGTTTGAGGAGGGAAGAACGACGACAACTCTACCCATAGTGAAGAGTGTGGTCAAAGAATCCCCCGGCTCGAGAAAGGTCTTCCAAGAGAGATAATCCTGCAACTTACACATAGAGTAAGTAGAAATAGTACTAAAAGCTGAAAATAAAGATAAAAGTAAAGAAGCAGGTAAAGAGCAATAATTAACGGCAAAGAACAATAACAAACGATGAGTTTAGTGATCTAAGACGTGGATAAGGCGCCGCCATCTACCCTTATTCCTAATCAGGTCTTTGGAGAGGTGAAGTTCATGCATGTCCCTTTTAATCTTTCCATCCCACGTTTTCTTAGGTCTTCCTCGACTTTTACAAGTGTTACACAATAATGTTACTAATTTTTAAAAAGTATTAGACATTATTTATACCAATTTTTTAAGTAGGTGTTACATATTAGTATTACTAATTTTTAAATTGTTATGTATTAGTGTTATCGATTGCAAAAGTGTTTATTAAGTGTTATCAAATTTAAAACTACTCCTACATCATTTCAAAAAACAAAAAAATAAATAAATAAATAAATAAATAAAATTAAAAATAAAAACTACTCCTACATTTTAGTTTGACCTATATAGAATCTATTACTTGATTTTGATACTTAAAAGGTTCATTGTTACAAAAGTGTTACCTATAAAAAAATTACATATAAAATAGTATTACCGATTCATATTATCTAAAATTATTTTTTTAATAATGTAAATAGAGAGAGAAATAGACCTAAAACATGCTGTCAAAATAGCCCATTCATTATTTTTTTTAAAAAAATTATTCTAGTTGTCTGTAGTTTTATAAACTTACATACAGTAAAGGACGCTTTTAGTATTCCGCACAAGGCAAGGTCCAGATGGAGGGTTTGTTTTTCCTGAAAAATGCGGACAAATCTTACCTGTTCTCCTAAGGAGGGAGTACAGAGAGATGCGCGCAGTCAAGAAACCCCCAATTAATACCTGCACTCAGTAGGGGTCGAACCCAAAATCTTTTGCTCTACATGCAAATACTCTATCTATTGAACCACAAGCGTTTTCGGTTATTATTTACATCCATAGGTGGCTTCACCTTTTCTAGAAATTAAAAGTGGCTGTTCAAATCACGAGAACATGTATTAGCAATATGAATCAACCGTTTTTACTAAATTATTATGACCTTATCATGGATTAACTAATTTTAGGAAAGCTAATATAATTGGTTATTAAATGGTAATCGAGGAAGATTGTGCAGCAAATAAAGGGGCCTACAAGATACATATTTGGGTAGTGACATTTAAAGAGCACTAAAATTGATAGGTTCATGTATTGGTGACTTAATTTCTACTTGGCTTCCAACAAGTGGACTGAGCTTGACACTAGAAAAAGACATACATGTGGCGGCAATTGCAATCTTGAGTAAATAAATTTCTAATCTAATTTCATCTATTATTTATTCTAAAACTTAATGTAATTTTTGTATTTTCAATTCATATCACCATTGTCACATTTTAACCAATTATTGTGTTATTGCTTACCACAAAAGACGAGTAAGGGTACACCAACAAAAAAGTATAAGGAGGAAGAAAAAGTTAGTGTAACGACTGATAGGTTACCTATAGTTAGGGGTGTGCAAAATGAGAACGGATCGGCGGTCCCGGACCGGAACTGATTGAGATCGGACCGGTTGTATCCGATCTGGGCTCTGGGTCTTACATATTCATCATTTCGAGTTTTCGATCCGGTCCGGTCTAACCAAGAAAAATCCGAGTTAGATCGGATGAGATCGGATGTAGATAAAGGTAATTTTGAAGGTAAATAATATTTACGATTTTTATGTATATACTTATTTAAAGAGCTTTCAATATTTTATTTTTAACACAAAATAATTTTTTACTTCAAATATTTTAATTTTATGATAATTAATTTGCTAAATTATATTTAAATGTTCCATTTTTTGATTTATTTTTGGTATTAAAATTATTTCCGGTCCAACCGGTCTAAACCTGTAGCGGACCGGAAGGAATCCGAGTTTGACTGGGACTGGACCGGATGGAACCGATCCGGTCTCCGGTCTTAGCATATTTGGAATTCCCGTCTTTCGGTCCAACCGATCCCGGTCCAGTCTGGGTTTGGACCAGTGAACACTCCTACCTATAGTAACTAGCTAGTTAACATGTGTCAAGGGTGTTGTTAGCAAAAATTATACAAAAATTGAAATATTTTGAAATAACTAATAGTGAAATTATTCACAATAGATGAACAATAGATGAGATTCAACATAATTTTTGTTTATGTTATGATTTAAAGAAAAACTATTTTTTGTACTTTAGTTAATACTAACGGCAAAGATTTAAATTTACTCTCTATCCTTTGGGAATAATAATATTTGTCATTTTATATATTCCACTGTACTTTTTACATTGCTATAATTTATTTAAGAAAAGTGAATCTTTTTTATTTCTTATCCATATATTTTATTTCTTATATTATTATCTATACAATTTAAATACCTACTCTTATCCATAAATTTTACCTAAATTAATTAAAAGAACACAAAATTAAAAGTTGTAATATAGAAATATAGTATGGCTAAACCAAATCCTAAAAAATCGCCACCCTTTCATTATGTCGCCACCTTTTTAAAATGAAATTACTAAAATGTCTTTGACTCTATTTTTAATTTTAAAATCAAAATTTATTATTTTTGTTTTTGGAAGATAGAGATTTTATTACTCCCAAAAAACCTGTTACAACATAAAGCTATAACAAGACACTTCCCTAACACACAAAAGGAAGCACAACACAATACACAGCCAACACAAAAACAAATCAATTCCGAATCATCGAATGTAATATATATTAATATAATACTCTAATTCAACAACTACCTTGCCACATGGCAGTTGGAGAATTAGAGTCGTTGTAAACGAATTAAATGTTGTCACGTAGCCTATTTATAGTTCATTTCAAAAAGTTCTAAAATTTTCCTAGCAAGCTACATTACTCATGATTAATTATAATTTTTAATGATTAATTATAATTTTTAAGAACTAAAATATTAAACACATTTTACAAGATACAAACGAGTACATTTAGTACTTTATCATTTTCCAAATGATTTTATTCATATTCACTCTTCATTTTTGCAAGTCTAACAAGATTTAATAGACATAAAACCATCCATTTTGATTCGATATTTGTTCGAATAAAAATGCATAGCTAATTCCATGCGTCTAACTAAAAAATCCTTTCTTCATCCAATTTTTTGGTCTTCCCATTCATTTCCGGTCATGCCTTCTTTCCCTAACTCAATTCCATTCTGCGAATGAATAATCTATAATAGTTCGCAAATTCAAATCGACTAATTGTTCTCGTATGGCACTTACTCCAGTTGATATTTCTCTATTTTGAAATGTATCAAATGATATATTCATTTTGAAACTATTCCAGACGAAAATGTGGCAAGAACGAAAAGGTATACTGAATACTCAATATAGTACTAGCGTATAAGTGTGACCAATAGATCTGCTTTCGAGCTAGTCAAGTTGAAATCGGTAAAAATATGGTTGGAGTTTGTATTCAACTTAACATTTAAAAACGTAAATAAAAAATAGAAATGCTATATACTAAACAAAATATCAGAAAACAACTCAAATTAAATGTATATAACATTTTATTTTTTGAATAGATAACATAATATTGATTAAATTAAGTAGATTAGAAAACCTCAATAAAAAAATTAATAAATGCGATTTTCAAGAATATTTTTTCAAAATAGACTTAAGGTCGAATTTTGACTCAACCAAAAGTTGAAGATGAGCAATGCCAAATGGAGCCTCTTTCATTAAAGCTTAAATTTTTAAAATTGCAAGTCACAACCTAAAGAAATTAACCTAAAATTAATTTTGGCTAGATTGAACACATGCACAACATTTAGAATAGCACTCCTAGTACAACATATTACTTTCTGGAAAAAAAACAAGGGTGAATTAAAGAGATATATTCCATTATTAGATTATTTAAAATTGATAATTTGATATTTATCCCATTTTATAATTAAATTTTATTGAACTCGACTATGAAAATAAACTTATAATTATGTAAAAAACAACATAATTACATAAACACAAGACCTAACATTCAACTAATTAACCCGAATACCTGATCTGTAATCAATTTAATGACTTGAATGAACACCTTTGCTTCATTCGAGTTGCAGCAATGGTCCTATTTGCTTTTAAAACATATTTATTAATCACTCTTAAAAAATATTTTATTGTTAATATACGCGTTAAAATATAATCAACTAAAATCTTATTAGAATCGTTTTAATCTAAATATTAATAATAATTTTTAAAAACTCTAATTGTACAAAAATTATAAGATTTATTAAAGATTAAACAGTGCACTATGCAAAATGAAAAACAAATGTCAGAATTGCTTTTGAACACCTAATAATAAACAATGCAAAGAAAAAGGTGAAAGAGCTGAGCATGAGACAAAAAAGACAGGCTGTATCGATAAGAGAAAGTGAAAGAATTAAATCATGGTTTAGTTAGAAACATAGAATGGGTCCATTTAGCATTTGGGTTTGGCAACTAGTGTTAGTGGAGCAAAAGAATTAACTACGAGTATGATTATTAACGGTGGATAATAAAGAAAGTACCTGTGCACGTCATCGGTAACGATTGTAATCGCGGTAACGAAACGCTAATGTGGTAACGGGAGTGATGCGGTTATCTTATCGTTTAAATATTGATCAAAACCATAAGATATTCCTTAACGCGGACGATGCGATGTGATGCGGCCTTATTTTTATTTATGATGTAGATTATAGTTTTTAGGCTAAGGATTTTGTGGAATAAACTTAAAAGGGAAGTGGTCTTAACTGTGGCAGAGATATTATAATGATTCAAATAGAAATGTTCAAAACAGACCCGATGACTTAAAATTTACCCGATTTTGTAACCGAATTCAATTTGACCCCATTCAAATATGATTGACAATTATATAAAAAATAATACGACATAAAATCCGATTTCAAACCGACCTCACATACTTAACCTTAAATTAACCTGATGATCCGAATGAACACTACTAGATACAAATCAAAATGCGAAAAACAATGCATAAAAACATTCAACAAGCTATTGGAAAGACCTTAGGAGTGTCATTTGTCAATGGGAGAGACTAAGGTGCATCAGAAGTCGTGGTGTTGGAATATTGAAGTGCATAAGAAGATAATGATTTGCATGGAAGGGGTGGTAAAGTTAAAAGTGAGACTTATAAAGAAGCCAAAGGCGAAGAAAGTGGTAACTAAGGCAAATAGTCGAGCGTAATTTGAGGACTGGGGATGGGGATAGGTTTGGGGATGGATCGAATCTAGATCTGATCTAGCCGGACTCAGATCTAGATCCTTTTTTCTTCAAGATCTAGACACTTAGCTTCCAAAATATTTGGATCCTGACCCAAACCCGAGAGTCTACCAGGTCTAGGGTCTGGATTTGGGTCTAAAGGACATATTTATTTTTTTGGCAAAATGGTTGAAAATACCTAGAAAAACAGATCTTTTGTGAAAAACTACCTAGAACATGTTTTTGTCAAAAAGTACCTAGAAAACATTTTTTGTTTGTGAAGAAGTAAATGCTACGGAACTTTACAACTCCCGTTTACATTTTCAAATTTTTTAAAGAAATCACAAAAACATTCAGAAAACAAGTATGCACGTGGGTTTTTAATGTAACTCACCTTCCAAAATGACATTTTCCTTCCCAGAAACCCAAACCCAGCTCTTGTTCCTCAAATTTGAAGAGCTAGGGTTTCAATTTTCATGTTCTTAATCACAAACAAGCAATTTGGCTCTTAAAAAATTCATCTTCCTTAGGTCCATAATTCATTTGAAGGTCAAAAATTGTGGTGTTCATCTACATGTAAGGTCAGTGGCGTCCAACTATAGGTGAGGTCGAAAATTGCATATGGGGTCTTCATCTACACGTAATTGGAATGGGGATGAATGTTTTAATGGTGTTCCATGTGCAAAGAGGATTTCATGGACAAGGGAAAATCTAGGAAGAAGATTCATTGCTTGTAAAAATTATGAAACAAATAGTAAATGAAAGGGATGCAAAAAGTTCAAATGGATTGCTGAAAATGTGGTTGATTGGCAAAAAGAGGTTGCATTGAAGCTTATTGATGAAAAAGATAAATTAATTATGGAAGCAATGATTATAAGTTCTAATGTATTTGTTTTAGATAATGAGATTAAAAGGCTCAATGTAGAACTTGAGAAGACAAAAAAGAAATTAAAAATTGAGAGAAAATCTGCTTTAAGATTTGTAAAGTTGGGAAGAAGGATGAAATATTTAGGCTATGGAATTATTTAAGTTAATAATATTTGAACTAAACTTGGCTTGAGCTGAATCAGATTTAATTTGATTTTGAATAATAACCGATTTTGGAACTTGAGTTTCAATTAAACTAATTTTTACCAATCTAAAATCAGTACGATTACATGATTAGACATTTAACTTTGAAAATACTACTTATTTATCTCATTTTCCACCACTTTTTAATTTAATTTGTCCTATTGAATTTGGACCTCTTCCTTTTTGGCAATGCTCTCACC
Source organism: Amaranthus cruentus (assembly GCA_019425755.1). Classification (NCBI taxonomy): domain Eukaryota; kingdom Viridiplantae; phylum Streptophyta; class Magnoliopsida; order Caryophyllales; family Amaranthaceae; genus Amaranthus; species Amaranthus cruentus. The sequence continues at coordinate 18,195,472 of CM033463.1, forward strand.
TCCTTTTGTTTTTAATATTATCCGCAATTTTATACTCTCTCTCCTCCTCAATCACTTAGTTCTATTCTCGACATGTTTTTTTTTTGTCTTATTCTTCAACCAAGGTTATTAGGTTCGAGATTTTACATAGGATCGTTGAGGTGATCGAAATCGGTAGAGTCGGATTGTAGGATCGTGTGATCCTACGATGTGCATTAATGTACTTTGGATTACTTATTATCAATTATATTTATTCTATTTTTAAGTTTTAAGGTGTAAGTAAAAACTTATTTGAAAATTTTAATTTTACTTTTAAATAATTAATTTTAATTATTTGACTATATATATTCTTACATATTAATTTTATAGTGAATGATATAATTATTGACTTCATCTATTATATTTTTGAAAAATTAATTTTTTAAATAATTAATTTTAATTTGCATATTAAATATTAATTTTATAGTGAATGATATAATTATTTTAACTATATATATTCTTACATAAGTGAAATATATTTTTGAAAAACTTATTATCTGAAACTATGTGAATGATATAATTAATTTTATGGTGTACGAAGGATCTTCAAAAACTTATTTGACTTCATCTATTATATTTTTGAAAAATTAATACTTTTAAATAATTAATTTTAATTTGCAAATTAAATATTAATTTTATAGTGAATGATATAATTATTTTAACTATATATATTCTTACATAAGTGAAATATGAATTATCTGAAAATATTTTATGATTCAAATTTGAAACTAACCGTATAGTATCGCATCGTCAGATCGTATGATCGTAGAATCGTGTTATGATCTACCACTTAAATTCCTTAGTTAAGTAGGATCGCACGAGTACCACATTAAGATTTTACTTACGATCCAAATCCGTCACCTATTTTTAAATTATAGAATCGTAAAATCGTAGATAAAAATGGAAATTCTAATAACTATATATACAACTCAATTTCTCTTTTAATATATTTCATAAATTTTGGTGTAGGTGCAAAACAAGATGAATAGATGGAATATCATTTTTTTGATATGGTGACGCATAAGCATTCCATAGAGTTAGAGATACAGATAGATGGGATTCCTTTTGATGTTGGAAACATCATATTTTGTCATTACTTTTTGGCCACGCATGCTTCTACGTAACTATCTTTCCGAAGGTCATTCGAAGGGACTCTCTTTTTTTTATGGAAACAACAAACATCTTTCTGTTTTTTCAATTACAACATCACTCTATCTACTACCACTACTTTTGTTTTTTTTTACTCCCATCCTTTTTGAATACATATTTTAAGGACTTTAATTAAATATCACAATAAAAAAACACGGAGGTTTTAGACGCTTATATACCTAGTTTTTAGACGCTTGTAGAAGCGTCTAAAAACTTGCCGTCGAAAATATTTTTAGACGCTTTATTTTAGACGCATTTTTGTGTCTAAACAATGTTGCTTTATCGACGCCCAAAAGTGCCTAAATTGTGTTTTGCGCCTTATGAATACAACATTTAAGCTTTTGTGTTTAGACGCATGAATACGTCGAAAAGATTTTTAGACGCTTTTGTGCGTTGAAAAAGGTTGGAATTTTAGACGCTTTTGTTCGTCTAAAAAGATTTTAGACGCTTTTTTGCGTTGAAGAACAACATGCGTGTTTAAGGGTTTTAAATAGATTTATTACCAATATAATTAATATAATACAAGAGTTTTTAGATTCTTGCACTTGTTCTATATCTCACAAGCCATAAAAATCAAGAGTTGAGTAGCAACAAAAGTAGGAGGAGCAGCAGCCACAAACCTGACAGCCCTGAAAGCATCAACCAAGGTATCCACAACATCAACAGCTGCAACACACGACAAAATCGACAGTAGCAACCTCGACAAGAAAAAACAATGACTACAAAAGACCAACCACCAATATCAAATGTCTACTGTCTCATACTAACAAAAAAATTTATCTCCAACTAAAATTTCTACTGCAAATAGCGCAAAATTACCTTTTGTTGAATGCTCACAACTTGCAAAGTATCTTCGAAGGCAAATAATGTACAAAACAAACATTAAGAAAAAATAATAGGGATTAAAAAAAAGAGTATATGTTCCATGTGACCTTGTAGCCAAACCCAGAGCACAGGGACATGCAATCACCAGTCCACAACTGAGATTGAAAACATCAAGGCAAACACAAAATAATTTCCATTCTCTGGAAATCAATTCTTTTGATAGAATCCAGTCAGTCCACCAATGTACCCGAATAGAATATTTGATTATATTATATGACCTAAATACGCAAAAAATAAAGAATATAGAAAGACTTACCAATCCAAGAGAGTCAAAAATGCTAGAACAACCACAGTGAGAAAAAATATGCTTGCAACCTGTGAGAAGTGATATATTAACAAGGAATCAAGGATACATGAGTAAACAAGGTAATTAAAAAAATTTGAAAAGAACTTGCTTGATAGTTTTTAAAAAGTAACAATTAACAAATATCAGATTAAAAAAATATTAACAAGGATTAAAGAGTACAAAAAGTAATAACTTAGAGATAAGAACTCGAAATGCAGAAAAGTAAATATTATATGGTAAAAGAACACGAGAATTTGCCATGGTTTCTATTACCTAGTGACACTGATAGAATGTAATGTTAATGTTCAATATAAGCAAATCAACTAACTATATGTCATTCAGTTAAAAATTTTCAGGGGAGGATACCACACATGATCAGAATGCTAGCACATTATACAAATCAACAACATTTCATTTTTTCTGTCAATAAATTTATCATTAAGCAAGCATTAATAGATACCACACATTTGGGCTTGTATGGAACATATGGGATAAGGCCCGACACATGCTCTCCATTGCTTTGCATACAGTTCATCACTTTCTCCACCTATCCATCAATTTTTCATCCCCAAACATTCAATTTTTCTCAAACATAATCAAATTAATCAACATAAATAAGCTAGTATTATATAAAAATAGCAAAATATCATCTGGGTATCAAAGATTTAGCAAAATTACACCTAATAATTGCAGAAAATGGCAGAAAAAAGTAATAATTTTTTGAGAGAATTCTAATCAAATGAAAATTGTATTTGTCAATAAACCCACAAGCAAAATCAATATACAAATGCAATAGTTTCAAGTATTTATGGAAAAGATACTCAAAATTGTCTTTAAAGTAAAAAAAAGGATGATATAAACCAACCTTAAGAGATTAGAGAAGACTGTCGACTTGTTGAGTGTCGGCTGTCATGGTGTCGCATGAGGCAGCTGGGAGCGCCAGGATGGTGAGGTGTCTCCTTCGTGCGTACGCCTGGTGAAATTTAGTGATCTAGATTCTTCTATCAACGCCTCACCATTTTTACCGATGAAGGAATGAAGAGGGTTAGGGTTAGGGTTAGGGAAAATAGGAAGGTAGGGAGATGAAGGGTTTGAGAGGTTTATTTTTAATTTTTTATTTCCGTTTTAAAGTTATAAAGGGGGAAAATATTGCTTTAATTTTTTAGACTTTTAGACGCTTTTCTTAAGCTTTATTCTCGACGCTGTTAACTGTCTAAAATAAACTGTCAAAAAACTCCGTGTTTTTTTAGACAGTTGACTAAGTGTCTAAAAACAAATGTCTAAAAACTCCATATTTTCTTGTTGTGTATCTATTTTATTTTTCCTGTCTCTTTTCTTGCACAAACTTATATATACTTCTACTTCATTATTCATTGTTGGAATTTAGAGTGTATAGTGGTTATCGAAAAGGTTTAATTAATTAAATTAAATAAATAATTTAATTAAATTAATTTATATTATCCCAAGGTCGAAAATTATATGTTTTAATCAAAACATAAAAGTCATGGCTCGTGATTTGGTTCGCGGCTCGCGAAAATACAAAAAAAGTTTCTGTTTTCTTGGGGCGCACAGGTCGCGGCCCCGGAGTAACGTGTTTTTCCGGGATATTTTCGTGTAACGTTTTGCTTTGTTTTGATGGTTATATAATAACTTCCTACAGTTATTATGGTTACTTTAAGCCATGTTATTTGGGATGTAAGGGTTGAGTGAAAGGCGACATGAGTTCATGAATCGATCTCGTGTTTCACGAATCAACCTTGTGTTTCATGAAGTGATATGTTGCTTCATGAACCGGTGTGAGCTATTCTATAAACATAGAAGGCTTGTGTGTTATTTGACACATGCAATTTCTGATTTCTTTTCTTCTCTAGCATTTTACATCGAGGACTTGCAATCCTCGTTTGTAATTTTCTTATCTTCTTCCACTTAAGTTTCTCTTACATCATTCTAATTTCCGTGTGCTCGGAAGTTAGTGTAATTCTTTGTATCTCAGAACATATTTTCGGTTTATTCCCAAGCACCGTAGTAGGGAGGAAATGATGTTTTAGGAAAGAGCATCTCGCCTAGAATTGATATCAAGATCCAACAAAATTTTCTTATTACTATGATCGATATATGGTGATTCCCGATGATCAAGATTGCATTTGGTGTATGTTAAGCAAATGTTTGAACTTGTCATATGTAATTTGGTTTTCTACTACAAACTTGTAACTTTATTTTATTGTTTATTTATAAAATTAAGTCATATTTCCAACAATCTAAAACATCATCTTCTAAAGTAAAGTATGGCAAGTCTCAATGTTTAACCTTGTCATGGTTGACAAATTTGTTTGGAAAGATTTAAAGTTTGCTTATATGAAATTTACACCATGATCGGGTGATGAGATAATCGTAGAGATTTTTGAAATGGTGCATTGATTCGATAAAAGAATGTGTTGGTTTGTTAAAGAGACACGTTGGTTCATAAAAGAATGTGTTGGTTCGATAAAGGGACACGATAGTTCATGAAAGGACACGTTGGTTCATGAAGAGTTGTGGTGTTTCTTGTACTCTTGATCAAGTTATGTAAGAGAGATGGACATAATTACATGGTAGAGATGATATTTCTCAAGTATGTAAGTTTTCTATGTTAATTTCATGTGTTTATTATTTTTATGATGATAGAGAAGTATAAATGTTACATGTTTATGCAAGTTCTTACATCCATGGAATTTGGTAAAATAAGTGATCATGGTTATTTGGTCATGGTTATCATTTGGTGTAAATGATGATACTCCATTTTTATTTATCAAAGAATTTGATGGTTGGAAGTATAAGTAACTTACCATGTTTTTTATGATGATTAAAATTATCATCAAAGATGGATAATGTTTGCTATTTTTTGTGTTTACAAGTTTTGTTTTGTGCATGATAAGATGATAAAATATTTCATGGTCATGTTTTGACATGTTTATCTTATATTTTATATGTATCATGTCTTGTTTTATTATAAAAAGATAATAAGTGTTATTATCAAGTTGGATAATATTGCTCTTATAGTTCTTTAATGGTAACATGTTAAGTTTTGGGTCTTTGCATGTTTTGTATGACAAGATAAATTTTGTCATATAAGTAAAACATTATGTGTTTGTTATGTTTGGTTATCTTTTGACCAAGTTCAATAATGTTTTGTTATTTATGTATGTTTCACCTTTTGAGTGACTTGATTTAAAAGGTTGCATGATCCATGTTTAGTTAACAATAAAGGTAATTAAATTATAAAGTATGTTATTGCTATGTTGTCACAACAAAAGTTCATGTTGTATTATTTTGTTTCATGTATGTGTAGAATTATTTCTATGTGATTGTGCATGATTCAAGTTAGTCTTTATGATATTTTCTTTGATTGATTTATTACCAATGTTGTTTAAATTTTGGACATATAATTTTATATGGGTTTGTCATATGTATACTTTTGCCCAAGGTTATATTAATTTATTAATATAGGAATAGGGTGTAAAGTTTATGACATGAATAAATTTAAAGGTTTATCATCAAGGATTCATTAAAAGTAATTTTTAATGTAAAGGTGATGTTAAACAAGAATTTGAAAATCTAATAATGTTTTAAATAAAGGTTGAAAGTTGTCAACATTATTTTAAACTCGGAATTTTATTTACTAAAGTCTTGTATTGTGGAGGTTAAGTTCCATTATGTTAAATAAATAAAAGAGTTTAATGATTATATAAGTATGTTTATATATCAAATAAATGATAAAGACATATTTTTCTTATTTTATTTTTATATATGTGATGGTTTAATCTTAAATTGTATAAATGCTGATTTGCTAAGTAAAGCAAGATATGAATTTTTTTATTACTACATTGATTAATGTATTAATTGAAATTCATATGATACTCTTACTCTAGAGTATATGTCAACACTTTAAGTTTTATTATGGTAATTAAAATTCCATAATATGTTATTATTTTGATTTTCAAGACGTGCATTGTTTGCATGAGTATATGTAAAGTTTTATACTAATATTTATATTGGAGAAAAGTAATAAATTAGTTTTATTCCGGGTAATGGGTATGTTAAGATATCTTATTTTGTCAGATAACGCCTAAATATATTTGGTGTGACAATAAAAAAGGATTTAACTATTTAAGTTAAAGTTGATATTAAATATTTTACTTGGTATAAAGTATTTGTTTTATAGAAAAATCTTAATCATTTTGGTACAAAGGATATTTATTTTGAATTTCCTAAAAGTTCAAAATAAGGATGCATCTATATAGATTATGTTATTTATAACATCTACTATGAGTTCTATTTATTAGAACAAGGGATATTATATGTCAATGATATTTGATTATAATATAAAGTGATGCAATATTTATTTGGAAATTTATTTCAATGATAGATAGGTTTAAGTATCTACAAGTTTGTGCAAATGATTATGACATTTTGATCTTTAATAGATTGATTTGCTAATCTTTTGATAAAGCATATATTTCTGAAAGAGAAAAATATAAGTTTGTTTTATTAAGGAAAAGTTTTTAACAAAGTTTGTTTTTGTTAAAGTTTTCAAAGTAAAAAGTTTTCAATATCTTGTATTCATATTCTAATATCAAGGTTTACCCATAAATATTTATTTTGATACTTAAGTATCATATAAGTTTAAGCTTTCTAAAGAAAGTGAGTAATGATGTTTTTATCATGGGAATAATATTTAAAATTTAGTAACTTAATCTCCAAGTATAACAATATGTTATAGATAGATTTTCATATTATATATGAAGATTGGTGAGCATGTAATAATGTTCAAGATGTATTAAGTGATATTATACTTAATGTGATAATTGATTATTGAATTTATTTTCAATAAGTTTTTAGAAAATACAATGGTTAAATAATTGTTTGTATTTTCATATGGTATGTTATATCATATATTATTATAAATTATGATATATTTATTTTGGAATTGTATAAGTAAAGTTGACAAAGTAATATGTCATATTCCTTCTATGAAGGAAATGGGGGAGGTAAATGTTAAATTAATTTTAACATAAAAGTTTAAGGACTAAGAAATAAGTATTTTATTATACTTAAGGTTAAGTCCAAATTTACCCTCATGTCTTCCAATTGTAATTATTTCCTAAATATTTGGAATGATCATAAAATTGGATGTAATTTTGATTTATACAAGATTCAAATTGTTTTATAGATGTCAAGTAAAGTCTTACTTACAACTTAAAGTTCCTTTATTAGGAAATTATTCGAATAGTCCAAAGTATTTATGGTGTACCATGGATTTAAGTAATCTTATAGTAGAAGTTCTTCAAGTTTGAAGAGGTACTCAAGTATGAGTTTGATCTTTAGTGAATTGGCCATTCTCTATGATTGATCAAAATATGTGTTTGTGGGGGAGGTACCAAGTCTTGATCACCCAAGAAAAAACAAAGTTTTAACTTATTCTACTATGATATTAATGTTATTTGTCAAGATTAAGACAAATATGTAAACGGTATTGTTTAAAAATACCCATGTTTGTGATGTTTAAAGCCAAAGTTGTGCACAAAAACAATCTAGTGTGATTGACAAGTGGCTTGTATAAAGTATTGATAGTCGAGTGTAACTTTGATAATGCTATGACATCTAATTGAGTCAAACCTGAAAATTAGGGCTTATCAAAGAAGGGATCACAATTCTTGACTATGTGAACAAAGTTCAAAGTTAGACAAAGTATTCTTACCAAAGTCTAGGAATTTCATGGTTTAATGAAATTGGTACATGCCCATTCTTCAACACCATGAGTGAAACCCAATTCGACGCTAGAAGAAACATCTAGTCTTAAATTCAATGTGGATTGTTCGCTCATCAGATATTGGGAAGCAACGCTTAAGTGATCCTAAGTTGCTTTATTCGTGATGTTGACAAACGAGGTAGTAGAGTAGTCCCTCGAAGTCTCCATTTTCTAGAGTTATGAAGATCTCTAGATTGGGTGCTTTATTCATGAAAGCATGATAAACCAGGAGAAGCTACCTATATAAGTTCGGGGTTTGGCCGCCTCAACGAAATCAAGGGGCATACTTATGATTTCAAAGAATTTATGAATAGATATGGACATATGGCCTTTAACGTGTCAAGGATATAAGATTAATGAATTATTTCATGTGTACTACTCCTTCAATTGGTTGGATATATCTGCTTAATTCAATCCGGAAGGACATTAGGAGATATGATCAATGGTAAAGATGCGTGGTACTAGGTGTCAATTCAATCTGGAACCACATTGGCATTGATGCATGAAATGGGTTGGAGATTATGGATTGCAAAGGAAGAAAAGGATTATACACTCTAAATGGGGGAGGATTGTTGGAATTTAGAGTGTATAGTGGTTATCGGAAAGGTTTAATTAATTAAATTAAATTAATAATTTAATTAAATTAATTTATATTATCCCAAGGTCGGAAATTATATGTTTTAATCAAAATATAAAAGTCACGGCTCGTGATTTGGTTCGCGGCTCGCGAAAATACACAAAAAGTTTCTGTTTTCTGGGGCGCACAGGTCGCGGCCCGCGACTAACATGTTTTTCCGGGAAATTTTCGTGTAACGTTTTGCTTTGTTTTGATGGTTATATAATAACTTCCTACAGTTATTATGGTTACTTTTAGCCATGTTATTTGGGATGTAAGGGTTGAGTGAAAGACGACATGAGTTCATGAATCGATCTCGTGTTTCACGGATCAACCTCGTGTTTCATGAAGTGATATGTTGCTTCATGAACCGGTGTGAGCTATTCTATAAACATAGAAGGCTTGTGTGTTATTTGACACATGCAATTTCTGATTTCTTTTTATCTCTAGCATTTTACATCGAGGACTTGCAATCCTCGTTTGTAATTTTCTTATCTTCTTCCACTTAAGTTTCTCTTACATCATTCTAATTTCCGTGTGCTCGTAAGTTAGTGTAATTCTTTGTATCTCAGAACATATTTCCGGTTTATTCCCAAGCACCGTAGTAGGGAGGAAATGATGTTTTAGGAAAGAGCATCTCGCCTAGAATTCATATCAAGATCCATCAAAATTTTCTTGTTACTATGATCGATATATGGTGATTCCCGATGATCAAGATTGCATTTGGTGTATGTTAAGCAAAAGTTTGAACTTGTCATATGTAATTTGGTTTTCTACTACAAACTTGTAACTTTATTTTATTGTTTATTTATAAAATTAAAGTCACATTTCTATCAATGTACACAATCTTGCTGAGGTTACAATTAATTTACAATATACTATCCATATTTTTATTTACAACTAGTTGGTGGGGGCATATCCTTAAAAAAAATAATTTGAAATGAAGGTATTTATTATGTATTTGATTTTATATCGAGTATAAGGATGTTTTTTTATCATAATAGTGATAAGAAACATTAGTATTCTTTTGTTATAGTAGTGCTTTCTATGTGTATTTAGAAGTTTGTATTAGGTTGTTATAAAAGTTATTAGGTTCGTCTAACAATTGTTCTTTTGTCTTTTTCCTTTTCTTGTTTTGTCCTATAAGCTATACATATATCTATTCTGGTTGCAACAACCAATATTTATCCATATTCCATAACTTGTGCCATAATCAAAACAACTACTCTTGTAAAAAACCGTCTCTCAAAGAGAAGACCTCAAAATAAAAAGCCCACATTCTTATTTTCTCTTTAATTTATATTAATTGGACTATTTAGCCCATGTATCTAATGCGTTTCATGGAGAAAACATCTCTCACAACTATTTGTGTAATCAAAACACTTCACATAAAATATGTTGCAAATAACATATTTTAGCAATATCTAAAAATATTTGAGGGAAGCGTGTGTAACTGCTTATATCAGTCACAAAAAAACATTAGCAGAAAATATAACAACTAACTAAAAGCAATAAACATATTTTAGCAAATAATATATCATATTCTCACACTGTGAACAATAAGTTTGTTGATGACAAAAATAAACATACAAATAACAATACTAAATTAACTTCAAGATTGCTTTGTAACGACAACCATTACCCGAAAACTTAATACTTGTTGTAGGCGTGTGATCACTTTCCTTTTGTGATATTTCCCCCCACAAAAGTACTTGGGTTTGATGCTTAGTTTTTCAATAAGAAATATAAACAACACAATATACTCTTAGTACTTGGAGTATATAACTTACTAACAAAGTGTTTAGAAAACTATAAGATTTGCAAGCTCTTAAACAAGAGTTAAATACTCTCTTGAAAGAACACAAGCAAATGAGAATAGGAGAGATAAAATTCAGAAAAGGTGTACCTCTATTCAAGACAAAGCCCCTATTTATACTACAAGAGTATCGCCAAGAGTCATGGTCCTATTAATCACCATTGATGATCAAATTGATGGTCATCAATCAATACCATTAATCTATGGTATTCATTAGCATTTTATTCACCCTAATATTCCTTAGAAATATCAGAATTATTGTGAAATAAGTATAGGAATCCAATGCATTTACTCAAGGAAAACAGAAAAAGCCAACGGTCACAAGACAGTAGTAACCGCCGAGTCGGCGGTCCTACCCCTACCAAGGAAAGCCGACTCCACTTTTCCTTCTGGACAAAACCCACTTTTCAGAACCTAAAGCCGACTCGGCTTTAGGCCCAAACTCATGACAGCCGAGTCGGCTTTCACTGCTGACTCGGTTTTTCATTTGTTCTTTTTGTCCTTTCCTTTGAAACCCTTTTGGACCTAGTATTTTAATACATATTGTCCCACTACTTTAGTAGTACTTTGTGATTATAAACTTAGGATTATTAGACATTAAATGTTCAACAATCCTCCCCTATTTAGGGTATAATAAGCCTCTCATTTACAAAACAAAACTTACAATCCATTTCATGCATCAACGCTAATATCCCTACGGATTGAATTAATGCCTAGTACAACACACTTCACAAGTGATCGAGCCAGAATTGATATCCATACGGATTTGAATCAAATGACTCTTCCACCACTTGAAGATGAAATACACACAAGACCAATAACACAAAGTCATTAACATTATAAGGCCGTGTCCGTATCTTTTTCATAAGTTTATCACAGTCGGTATGCCAATCTTGACTACTTGAAGCGGCCACACTTCAAACTTATACAGGTAGGTTCTCAATACATATAAAACATATCCCCGTGATCCGGATACAACACCAAGAGTTGTTCTACTCTTGATCCTGAGAACTTTCAATAGACGACTACCTCGTTCATCAGGGTCCAAAGCAACGATGGATCATTAGAACTTGTTGCTTATAAAAATTAAAAGAACGTTACCACATTGAATTCAAGACACGCAGTTACTCATGCGTGAATTGGGCTTTTCCAAATGATCTTTATTGACATAATTCGATAACAATTGACGCTTGTTCAATTGAATCCCTACTCATGGCTTTCTTAAACGAATCCGCCACATTGAACTTAGTGTTCACATAGTCAAAAGTTATGACCCCATTAGTGATAAGTCCTTGCACTAGGCTGTGCCTAAGAGAAATATGACGAGACTTACCATTATACACTTGACTATAAGCCCTACCTAAAGCCGTTATGCAATCCGCATGAATCGCCACCGGTGATATTGGCTTAGGTAACAAAGGTATCTCAAACATGAGATTCCTCAACTACTCCGCTTCACTAGACGCTGAAACAAGAGCTATGAACTCAGCTAATATAGTAGAATCAGTTATACATGTTTGTTTTTTAGAAGACCATGAAATAGAACCTCCCCCATAAATAAACACCCTACCACTTGTAGAAGAATTATCCTCCTCATTAGTGATCTAACTCACATCGGAATAACCTTCTAAAATAGGAGGTTCACCGCTATAAGCTATACCATAATCCTTGGTATGCAACAAGTATCTTAATACTCTCCTTATTGCCATCCAATGATGGGGACCCTGGTTGCTTTTAAATCTACTAATTTTACCAACCGCAAAAGCTATGTCTGGCCTTGTACAGGTCATGGAATACATCAAAGATCCTATGACCTTTGAATACTCCAATTGAGAAATTGGTTGACCAGTATGTTTGGCAAATTTCATACCTGGTTTCATGGGAGTAGAGACCGGTGCTTTATCAAGCATACTAAACCGCTTAAGTATCTTCTCAATATGGTGAGATTGACTTAGCTTAATACGGTTACCTTGCCTCATGATCTTAATACCTAAGATTACATCAGCCTCCCCCATATCCTTCATCTGAAAGGATCTAGACAAAAAATCTTTTGTCTCTTGAACTTGTACTAAACTAGTACCAAAGATGAGAATGTCATCTACATATAAACAAATGATAACCCCATTGCCATGGCTATCAAATTTTCTATAAACACACTTATCGACTTGATTCAATTTGAATCCAAAGGACAAAACTGTTTCATTAAATTTTTAATGCCATTGCTTAGGTGCTCGTTTAAGTCCATATAAGGATTTAACAAGTTTACACACCTTTTGCTCTTGTCCTTCCAAAACAAACCATTCGAGTTTTAACATCCATTTGATGTATTTCTAGATGATAAACCGTAGCTAAAGCTACCAATAAACGAATAGTGGTTATTCTTGCAACTGGTGCATATGTATCGAAATGATCAATATCAAGCTTTTGTCAAGCCTTGTGCCACTAAATGGGCCTTGAACATGTCAATAGTACCATCCATCTTCATTTTCTTACGAAAAATCCACTTGTAATCTATTGGTTTACAAGTAGGAGGAAGATCCACTAACACCCAAATATTCTTACCCATTATGGATTGCATCTCATCATCAATAGCTTCTTTCCAAAAAGCGCTATCCTATGATGTCATAGCATTGCTATAAGTCAATGGGTCACCTTCCACATTAAACAAATATGGAACACTAGAAGATACTTTGCTTCTAGTACCTTCAACAAAATATACTTGGAAGTCCAGTCCAAAGCGTTTAGCTTTTCGTTGTCTCACACTCCTTTTAGGAATAGGATCAACAATTTCTTGTTCATCTAGTTGTTGATTTTCATCAATACCTAGAGATGATCCTTGTTGATTATCATCAACATATTCATTGGTACAAACTTGTAGATTTCTTTGTTTACTCAATGATAAAAATCTATTTTCATCAAAAATTGCATCTCTTGACTCTATAATCGAATGAATCGATATATAGTCATTTTGTTCAATAACATAAAACCTATAAGTTTTGTTATGAATAGCATAACCTATAAGAATGCATTCAATCCCTCATTCACCGAGTTGCTTTCTTTTGTTACCGGGTAATCTTAACATTGTCCTATAACCCCAAACCTTAAGATAGCTTAAGTTTGGTTTTCTTTTATACCAAAGTTCATAAGGAGTCTCCTTATTTGTTCGTATTGGAACTCGGTTAAGAATATGACAAGCCGTCAACATTGCTTCACCCCAAAATCCATCACTCAAACCCGAGTAGGATAACATGGAATTAACCATCTCTTGTAGACTACGATTTTTCCTCTCCGCTACACCATTTGATTGAGGTGAGTATTCGGCGGTTGTTTCATGTATAATGCCCATTGAATTAAAGTAAATTGGATCATAACATTCACCTCCTTTATCGATTTTTAATCTTTTAAGTTTACTACCAATTTGTATTTCTACTTCATTTTTGTAAATCTTAAAGTGATCAAGAGTCTCATCTTTTGTATGTAAAAGATATACATAACAAAGCTTGGAATAATCGTCAATAAAAGTTATGACATATTTCTTATTTCCCAATGATGGTGTACTATGAAAGTCACAAAGATCACTATGGATTAATTCCAAAATTTTGGATTTCCGTTAAACACTTTTAAAAGGTGTCCTTGTGATCTTATTTAGCATGCATGTTTTGCAATTTTTAGACATTTTAACACACATACGAATCAATTCATGCTTGGAGACATAAAAGAAATTTTATCAAAATTTACATATCCTAGTCTAACATGCCACAAGTAATGCAAATCATCTTTATTGTAGAAATACTTATAGATAGACGAATGCAACAAGAGGGGGGTGAATTATTGTATTCTAAGTTTAAGAATTTTAGCCCTGTTTTTGCGGAATATTAAAGGAATAATAAAAACTCAAACTTAAAGCAAGAAAGATAAATGGAGACAATGACTTTACGTGGAAACCTTCTAGGCCTAATAGAAGGAAAACCACGACCACTCGGGATTTTAAACTTCTCTTATTATGTCTTAGGCAATCAATTACAATTACATAAAACAATTCCCAACTAGGCCACTTCTCTTCTCTTTCTCTTTCTCTTTCTCTTCTCACGCTTCAATGGAAGCTTCTCTTCTCTCCTAAACTTCCCTTAAGTCTAGTTACAACAATTTCTCTCAAAAACCCATACAAAAATAATTTCTCTAAAGAGGATAAAAACTAAAAAATTACATAAGAAAAATATTCTAAGTTAATTAGCAAATGAAAGAGTGAAATATATTTCTTACTTTGTGATCTCATGATTTGTTCGATTTGGGCACTCACCTAAAACCGGTTGAAAAAGTCTCCATTTTATATGGGACCAACCGTAGGTTCTTCAAAGCCCTAACTCCCCATATTTCCCTTATTCCAAAAATTTAGGAAAGTAGAAAATAAGATAGGAAGTTATGAGAAAAGGCCACGATTAGTTTTTGGTAAAATTAATAGTTAATTAGGATTAATTAGATTAAAACCTAACTAACTCCTATTTTAATGGAGAGATATAAGGAGACTTATTCTCATCCTTTGAATTAGGCTTAGGTTATTTTTAGGTGGTTATTTAATTTTTGTCAATTAACAAATTATGCAATAACTTAATTTTTAACCGTATACATCAACTAAAAATAAAAAATAATTCCTTTGTAAGTTTAGCTGACCGTTTTTCCAGACCTGCGTCTAGGGAACACTGTATTGTCTCCATCAGCGATTTTCATCAGACCATCAAACTTGGAATAGTAGACCTCCTATCTATTTTAGATGTCCTAAGTAATCTTCTATATCTGACTCTTTTGACAACTTTGACTCGTACAATATTCTTTGACCAAGTCTTTTAGGTTCCATCAACGATTTTAACAAATTGGATATATGTCCTACAAAACAATCTCTAAAACATATTTGTTTATCTAAAGTGAAATCATCATCAAAACCTAATAGGACCAACATTTATCATTCATACTTGAAATATTACATATAAAATTCTTATTTAAATCTAAAGACAATTTAAACAAACTATTACATAAATAAGAACATCCTATAAACAAGTTTTTTTTAGAGATAATACACCTATCGGCTTAAAATACTAATTTGTAGCCCTATCGGCTTCAAATACTAATTTGTAGCCCAATCGATTCAAAATCGGACCCGAGACAAGATTTCTACTAATTTCGGGTGCATAATAAACATCCCTTAAAACTAAAAGATTCCCCGAAGTAAATAATAGCTCAATTTGTCCATTGCCTTGGACCATGATAGGTGCGTTGTTTCCCATAAAGAGATGCTCCCCATCAACCACCTTGTGAAAGGTTTTGAAACATCTTGTGGAATTGCATACATGTCTCGAAGCCCCCGAATCGATCCACCAAGACAAAGAATCATCTTGCACAACACTTAAATTAGTATTCATTGAAGAAAACTTCAAAGAAGAATTTACATTCAAAACTGCATGATTACCTTGATTAGAAGGGTTTTTGCTTGCAGAAGCTTGACCATTCCTCGTTGCCTTTTTTTGCTTGTTCTTGAAAACAAAGAAATTTTTCTTTTGGTGTCCGGGCTTACCACATTCCTAACATACCTTTTCGGTATTTGAGATAACGGCCTTCCCCTTTGAAGAATCTACCTTCTTCCTTTTCTCTCCGGAATGGGATCGTCTCCCTTCCGCAACCATATTAATAGTTCCAGCATTAGGATTTTCATCATTTCGATTCTCTTGAATCCTTATACTAGACTCAACATAAATATGTTGTCCAAGATCAGAGAGTGTAATCTCCTCTCTTTTATGCTTTAAAGCATGTCTAACATCCCTCCAAGAGGGAGGCAACTTGTCTATAATGCTAGAAACAAGAAAAACTTTATCTATTTCAAAATTACTTACAAGAAACCTTTTGGAACTTGCATCCTCCGCCATGTATTTGTTCTCCAAAGCATTCCATAACTCCTTAGCGGACTCATAGAAGAGAGAATCTTGCATTCCATTAAGAATATGGCCCCGACAAATGAAATCATCATTTTCCCACTTACTTCTCTTCCTTACTTGCTCAAGAGTTTCATTTTCCGACTCCTCCGGTTTGGGTGAACTTATCACGTAATTGACGCTCAAAGTTGTTAAGAGGAACATCATCTTCTTTTGCCAACGTCGGAAATCAACACTGACAAACTTTTCCAACTTAGCAAAGTTAGATGTAAAATCTTTGATAGTTGCCAACCCGAAGATAATATCACAAAAGATTATTAAGACTTTAATAATGCAAATACAGATTATAAATGGAAATTTGTATTTATCCCTTTGTTGATAACAAAAATAAACTTACAAATAACAATACTCAATTAACTTGAAGATTGCTTTGTAACGACACCCGTTACCCGAAAACTTGATACTTGTTGTAGGCATGTGATCACTTTCCTTTTGTGATATTTCCCCCGCGAAGGTACTTGGTTTGATGCTTAGAAATTCACAACGTGATACAAACAACACAATATATTCTTAGTACTTAGAGTATACAACTTAATAACAAAGTGTTAAGAAATCTATAAGATTTGGAAGCTCTTAAACAAGAGTTAATTAATCTCTTGGAAAGAACACAAGCAAATGAGAATAAGAGAAATAGAATTCAGAAAAGGTGTACCTTTACTCAAGACCAATCCCCTATTTATACTACAAGAGTATAGCCAAGAGTCACGGTCCTATTAATCACCATTGATGATCAAATTGATGGTCATCAATCAATACCATTAATCTATGGTATTCATTAGCATTTTATTCACCGTAATATTCCTTAGAAATATCAGAATTATTGTGAAATAAGTATAGGAATCCAATGCATTTACTTAAGGAAAACCGAAAAAGCCAACGGTCACAAGACAGCAGTAACCGCCGAGTCCACGGTCCTACCCCTACCAAGGAAAGCCGACTCGACTTTTCCTTCTGGAAAAAACCCACTTTTCAAAACCTAAAGTCGACTCGGCTTTAGGCCCAAATTCATGACAACTGAGTTGGCTTTTACTGCTGACTCGGTTTTTCATTTGTTCTTTTTGTCCTTTCCTTTGAACCCCTTTTGGACCTAATATTTTAATACATATTGTCTTACTAGTTTAGTAGTACTTTGTGACTAAAAACTTAGGATTATTAGACACTAAATGTTCAACAATTTTATCATCTAATCATGGTTATTATCTCGTATACTTAATTTACTGCTACATTCTATGATGTTTAGCTTAATTGTTTACAAATTAAATACGATTTCATCTTTTTCCTATTTCCGTTTTCGATGAATGGCTTGAACCCTAATATTCATCATTCAACCCTATTTTTCGAATAGGTTTTCATCAAATCGCACAAGGAACTCAAGTGAAATGAATTTTTTCTCATGTTGCACAAGTCAACCAATACCAAATAGAGTTGTATTTGCCAATGAGATTAGAATAGAGGCACTGTTTTCAACCAAAATATTTCCCATGAATCTCGACATATGCTCTTAAAGTCGAAAGAAAAGCAACAGGGAAGTGCACCATTGTCATCTCAAAGTCATGACTTATGACTCATCTTATCATGCAAAAAGTATAAACTTAAGAATCTATGTGCTCTTCCAATGCTCACCATCAAATATAATGTACTCATGGGATAAAGAGTAAAGATTTTATGTTATAGTTTAATAATAGAGGTGAAAATGACAAAAGAAAAGTATAAACAAGAAAAAATATGCATATTGTTAATAAAACATCTTAGAGAAGCCTCTTTCACATATGTATTCACAGTTACAACATGCGATATCCCAATATCAATTGTCCTAGGCGAGGCGAGGTTTGGCGAGGTCATATGTCCACAACCTTACCTTACAACAAAAAAGTTGTTTATAGTCGACCCTTGATTAAACATCATCTGCAATTCCACATGTATAATTGCAATTGATTTAGTGAGCCATTTAAAAATAGTGCATTATAAGATGATATCGAAGAATTATCTATCATCTCTGTCAATTATTGACATATCTGTGTTTATCACTAAAATTCTGAAGTGCCTAATGATTCTGTGTCTTGCTTGCTAACAGATTATGAAGAAGAAGGAAAATAGTTCTCTTATTAATCTTGAGAATACAACAAGTGAGTATATATACAAGTAAAGAATAGCAAGAATGAATGAGCTAAGAAAATATACAAGAGGAAATAACAAACTGATCAAGAAAAATAACAACATGCATGCTAATAACAAATATTGATGACGTGGATAACAACTCATATTCTAGAAGGAATCAGCTATACTACTGTGTGGGAGGGTGTACTGTATGTATATTAACATCCCCCCTCAAGCTTGGGGGTGGGAAATACACGCCAAGCTTGGACAATAACGGACGAAGTTGAGTAGAAGGTAAGGCCTTGGTTAATATGTCAGCGAGTTGCTAAGATGTAGGTAAATACTTCAATTCAAGGAGGCCTTCGAGAATCTTTTCACGCGTAAAATGACAATCGATGGAGATGTGTTTTGTACGTTCGTGTTGCACAGGATTATGAGCAATGTGCATGGCAGATTCATTATCACAATGAAGAGTGATGGGTTTGAGACTATGAACACCCAAATCTTCAAGGAGACGTACAACCCATGTTACCTCGGAAGCAGCGGAAGACATAGCCCGATATTCAGCCTCAGACGATGATTTAGAAACAGTAGATTGTTTCTTTGATTTCCAGCTAATTGGAGAGTTGCCAAATAAAAGAAGATAACTAGTGACAGAGCAGCGCGTGTCGAGGCAAGCGCCCCCAATCTGAATTTGAATACCTTTTAAATGTAAGTGATCAGAGGCATTTAGTAAGATACCTTGACCAACAATGGAGGCACAGTAATTAAGTGTGTGTGTGTGTGTGTGTGTGTGTGTGTAAGAGCATTAAAATGAGCCTCTGTGGGATGTTGCATGAATTGGCTAAGAGTTTGAACGGTAAAAGCCAAATCAAGACGTGTATTAGTTATGGAATTTAGTTTACCCACCAAACAATGATAGTGAGTAGGATTAGAATACAAAAGTGAATTAGAGATATGAAGTTTAAGATTAACAGGCAGCGGAGTAGTAGCCTTTTTGAACACAGAAATTCCAGACTCTCGTAGGAGATCAAGAGAAAACTTCTTTTGAGTAATAACAATACCTTGGTCTAGATAAGAAACTTCCAAACTAAGAAAATAGTGTAATAAGCCCAAGTATTTAATACTAAAAACTCTATTAAGATGATGCTGAAGTTGAGTGACACTGGAGGAATCATTGCCGGTTTAGAGTATATCATCAACATATATAGCTGCGATGGTAAAAGAAGTGGTACTTTGTTTCGTGAATAATAAATAGTCTTTCTTGGACTGAGTAAAGCCAAGATGAATACGTTCAATGATCAGTTTGGCGAACCATTGGCGGCTGGCCTGTTTAAGACCATATAAGGACTTAGTGAGCTTACAGACAAGATGAGGGGCATGAACCAAACCATCAGGGGGCTTCATGTAAACATCTTCATGGAGGTCGCCATGAAGGGAAACATTATTAACGTTGAGCTGGTGTAATGGCCACTTCTTGGAGGTAGCTAAGGCAATGATGCACCTAATGGTGGTCATTTTAACCACCGGGGAGACGGTTTCATGAAAATCAACACCATGCTCCTGTGTATAGCCCTTAGCAACAATATCTACCTTGTATCGTTCGAGGAAGCCATCAGCTTTGAGTTTAAGTTTGTAAACCCATTTACAACCTACTAATTTCTTACCAGGAGGTAGAGGTATAAGGGTCCAAGTTTGATTTGACTCGAGGGCATGTAATTCTTGAGTCATGGCCTTTACCCAATTCGGATCTGAAGCAGCTTGCTTATATGTGGTAGGCTCAAAGAGAGTGGTAGTACTAAGAAACAAAGAAGAGGAAAGAGAATCACAAATATTGGTGGAAAAAGTCGTGCAAACATAGTCAGAGAGATATGTGGGATGCTTAGAGATCCTAGTGGATTTTCAAAGAGGGTTGTTGGGAACCGGTGAAGGAATAAGAAGAGGTGAAGAAGTAGGAGGATTAGATAAAGGTGAGGAAACGGAAGGAGATGGGGAAATAGAAGAATGTGGTATAGAGACAGGAGTGGGAGAAGAAGTAGAGGGAGAAGGGAAAGAAGGTATATGAGTATCATAAGGAAAAGAGTAAGAAGTAGAGGCTGGAAGGTAGAATTTAGATGAGGGAGAAGGAGATGTAATTTGGTATGGAAAATGATGTTCATGAAAACGAACATTGCGAGACACAATGATGGTCTGAGACTATATATCATAAAGCTTGTAACCCTTTTGGCCATATGGGTAGCCAACAAAAATACATGGAGCAGCGCGAGCAGGAATCTTGTTGCGATTTTGTTTAATAGTTGATACAAAGCAAAGGCAACCAAAAGCCCTAAGATGATCATTATTTGGTGGAGTGCCATAAAGCCTTTCATATGGGGAAATATTGCCAAGTGAAGAAAGAGGCATCCTATTGATGAGGTAAATGGCACATTGGACCGATTCTCCCCAAAAAATAAAGGGAGATTAGATTGAAAACGCAAGGCCCTAGTAACCTCATGGAGGTGTTTGTGCTTTCGTTCAACATGACCGGTTTGTTGGGGTGTCTCAACGCAACTTTGTTGATGAAAAATGCCATTATCATCGTATAAAGTCAATATAAGGCCTTCACAAAATTCTTTAGCATTATCGGAACGAATGGATTTAACTCGAGTATTAAATTGTGTGCCAACAAATTCGTGGAATTTGTATAGCATAGTAACAGATTGAGCCTTAGGTGGAGTAGTTTTACTTGCAGACTTCAATCTTTGCTCTTTAGTTAACTCTCCCCTTTTTATATTGATTTTTAATGCCTTAGTTTCAATACTGACTTCTTGATCATTATCTTAGTCAATTTCTGCCTAACAAGGGAAAACTGTAGGAAAATAGAATGCTTAATAAAATAAAGATATTGTTTTAGAATATTATGTTTTAGGAAGTTAAGATCTTTTTTAATATTTAGGATTTAAGATTATTTGGTTTTCTATTATTTAGGTTTAGGTTAATATTTTGTTTCCTTATTTTAGTCCTAGTCTCTTGTATAAATTGAGGTGTTACCTCTCATGATTAATTAATACAAATTAAGTATTCACCAGATTAAACCCAAACCGAATTCCGCATTATGATTTTCTGCAAAAACATGAAACATCGTTTGCTGTAACTTCTCAAACTGCATTGTTTTCAGGTGGGAGTTGTTCAAGTGGCAAATCTAGTTTTCAAAGTGCTCACAACAGGAGTGTAAATAGGATACGTGGCTGTTGGCTTGAGTTGTTACTGGTGGAGCTCTTGAGTGTTCAGAAGAAGCTTGTTCTTTGGGAATTGTAGCTAACATAAGCCACTTTGTGAATCATCTGCACTCATTTGTGTTAACAATAGAAGATTTGAATCAAAAGAATGAAAAAAGCAACCTTACTCAAATGAAGGAGAAGACTATATATAAGAAAACCAATTATCTCACATAAAAGTTAGCAATTAACAATATTACCTTTATTATGAAGGCAAGGACTTTCATTTAAATGTGTTTAATGTTGTTGTCATTAATTACTGCTTATTAGTAATAATGTTATTTGGACTCTTCATAGTGAAATTACCAGTATTCTGATATTGTTGTCATTGGTTTCTACTTTTCTGTCAAGGTAAATATTCTTTTAAAAGTTTCTACCTCAGCAGTGACACCTGCATAATAGCAACGACATAACAATGCACAGTTGCTGTATAACAATGCGAAGAAAACCTTGATTTCCATATGGTTGTATATAAAACATAGTCTAACCCTTTGTGGTTAGCATAGATCAGAACCTCAAACCAAGAACAACTCAATAAATATCATACAAAAATCCAAACGAAACAACACATAGTCATTGGATGCAGGAGCTGTTAATTAGACAGCATGGGTGTGCGCGCTGCATCACCTAAACAAAATAATATGCACTGAAGAAGCACATGGTATGTTTTAGTACAATCGTCAGGAGTAACAGAGTGAAGAATTCAGTGCACAAAGATCGTAAACCAGCAGCTTACGATTCATGTGCGATAAGTTCTTCATACTAAAGAGTATCATATTTTTTGCGATCACGTTTGAG
The DNA here is from genome assembly GCA_019425755.1 of Amaranthus cruentus. Classification (NCBI taxonomy): domain Eukaryota; kingdom Viridiplantae; phylum Streptophyta; class Magnoliopsida; order Caryophyllales; family Amaranthaceae; genus Amaranthus; species Amaranthus cruentus. The sequence continues at coordinate 18,218,166 of CM033463.1, forward strand.
GTTCCACTGGATTGCAATTATCCAAAGAAACCTTGATGAGTTCAATCAAAGTATTTGGTGGTTTAGATTATCACTTTGCAAATACAAAAGTACAGTATTAATTATTAAAAGATGAGAGGTTTGGAAGTCTATGAATGTAGTGTTAAATTTTGCAATTTTGTTAATTCAATGTTGCACATGATTTTTTTGCAACTGCAGCTGTTACTGAATCTTAAGAAAGTCTTCTGTTGTACTCTTATTCCCTCTCTGTTTGCCTGTTTCTCCTCCACTAATTTATGATGTCCTTTTGACAGGCTGCCCTTGATACACCTACGAACTCAGAAAATTCAGCAGAGGGATCAAATACTGCTACTGCTATTGCTCGTGTAGATATTTCCAAAAAGACACGTGCTATCAAAAAGAAAGTACCTTCTCCTTTTGGAACTTTATCTCACTGGAACTGAGTCATGACTCATGAAGTCATGACGAGTACTTGTTTAGAAAGTGACCTGTTCGTTGTTTTATGTTTTAGATTTGGCTTGCAGAAGCTAAATTACAAAATGTTAGCACAAAAAACAAGAAGCTCGAGCAGCTAGAGAAGGTGAAAAAGTTGGAAGATTGGCGTGAGGAGCTAAGGCTTTTGGAGGGTACAAATTCGACACCTCTATCTACATCACATCCACATTGAAAATTAAATAGAGTTTGATTAACAATGTGGATGACATAGCAGTGTGGAGATGACATAATTATGTTAGACATTGACAATCTGAAGGAAAGGAAGGAAAATGGAGATGATATAACAATGTGGATACTTAAAACCAAACTTCAGAAGCAAGAGCAAGACACATTAATTTCATCTGGCAAGCAACTTTCAAAATCTAGAAGATATATGACCCACTTTCCATGCACCACAAACACCAAAGCAATACTCCAAAACCAATTAAATTTCAGTGCTAGCATTTCTACTGGCTACAAGTTCAAATAATCTGGTAAGTGACAGAACCTCTGTTTAAAGCTACAGAACTTAAGATTGATACTATGCTCACATTTGCATATAGTACCAGCACATGTCTACACTGTACAACACCTACAACAAAATTGCCCTCCTTCAAACTCGATACATACTCCTCTATTTTAAGCTACCACCGTGCGCTTGATTTACTGGTTTTAGACCTTCAGTGATAGCAGCAGCAACCTGCGAGAACTATCAGATCTGCAGCATGAATCACCTCAGCAGCTTGTTGAACAATAGTTCAGTCCCATCTCCATTTTCTTGTTGCGCACTGTCATCTACGTAGTAGCATAACAGATCCTTTTCTAGCTTATTGCACTTGGACAACCTGTGGAATGGAAAACAACAGAAAAAACCAGATAATAAGAGCACATGTCGATTAAAGAATGATCAGATTAAAGATTAAAGGGTGACTTAAAGTCCTTAATCATGGGTTTAATTGGTTGGTTTAATAACAAGGGCAAAATGGTAATTCTGATGAAATTATAAAAGAGCAATAGAAGAAACGTTGATTCTGGACAGAAGCAAAAGCCGAGTCGGCTGTCCTCCTTGACCCTCGAGGAGCCGACTCAGCGGTAATTGGAACAAAATGCCATTTGGAGGCAGACACTGCAGCCGAGTCGGCTTTCCTCCTTGTCCATCGAGGAGCCGACTCGGCGTCAAGGCTGGAACGTTTTTGGGTTCTTTTCTTCGGTTTTCTTAGTTTGCCTTAGGATGTATTGTATGTGTTAGACCTTATAATCTATAAATAGGGCCTAACACATAGAGATCAAATATAGCTTTCATTTCCCAATCTCTCTCTACAAAGATTAAAATCACTCTCCTTATTTTCTCTCTTCCTCAATTGTAATCATCATCATTGTGTATTGCTCCATTGGAGAATCTTTGAAGAAGCAATAAAGACATCTAGGCTAGTATAGTGGACGTAGCCCAATTAGGGGTGAACCACTCAAATCTTGGGGTGTGTTTTACTTGTGTTCTTATTATTCTCATTGTTGTTGCATTGCTACGATTTCCGGTTCTGTTTTGAGTGTTTGTGTGAGATGTGTTCTTGAGATCATACCTTTGATCTTTGGGGTTATTAGGGGGCGTTTAGTTCAGATCGGATTAAAGAATGATGCTAGAGACAAAAGAATGATGCAAGTACATGTCGATTACTAAATATAAGCACATATGAATTCATTTGTAGTGACAATATAGCATGATTTTTTTTTGACAAAGAACAAAGAAACATGTTTGAATACACTAACATTCATGCAAAAGCAACCAAAATTCTGGATTTGGCTTTCATTGCAATCAACTTAGTGCATTATATAGACAACCTACATGCAAATACACATACATGTGTCCACACACCATGCACTCCCATAACATGTGTTCAAGCCAAGCACTCACTCACATGCAAAGACACTAACATACATGCAAAATCAACCTACATGCAAGTACCCCTATGACATGTGGATTCCTTGATGCACCACAACAAGACACACACTCACTACACATGCAAATAACAATTAAATACTCCAAACCACATGCTTTCCTTCACATGGTTGTGAGGAATGAGTGTGACTAAGCAAGTCACTATTCACGAATGAATAGTACTTTCTTAGCCACATTTTATTATACTAGTTGTTGCAGCGCGTGCCCCAAGAAATCATCTTAAATTTAAAAATATATTTTTAGTGTAAAGATCCTGATTTCATCCAAAAAATTGAAATTAATATAAACTTGCATTTAGCTAAATCATTACTTAGTATTTAATCTAACTAACATAGTTCATACCGTATAATAAACAAAAATCATCTTTAAACTTAGTATGTAATAAAGTAATGAAAAAATGAACAAGGTGTTTTTTGATTACAACATGCAACAAAAAAACATTTTAAATTAGTATGTAATACAGAAATGTGATATAAAAATGTCAAAAAAAACTCAACTTAAAAAATATTAAAAAAATTTGCAAAGTAAAATCATACAATGACTTGTATTCAAGCTTCAATCGTATTAGTGCAATGCATATGGACCCATATATGTTAGGAGTAAGGGGCATGTAATCATCAAATAATTAAACATGGCTGCAGAGATGAGCATCGATCCCTTCAGCAAGTTGATGAAGATAGTTTATGCATATTTTCGCCTCAGGAAGATTTGCCTCACATTATTCATCTTCTCATAACTGATCTCCTTTCGAAATGGCATGTATATGTGACTTAATATTGTTGGTGATGAATCCATCCTTGTTGGTGATGAATCTATCAGGATAGATGTACTTCATATTCATGTTCTTCACATCAATGTCTTAAACTTTTGTCCTTAGGAAAGCTTGCTATCATCTACACTTAGTCACATAATATAAAAACAATTTAATAATTTTCTGATGATGTTTTTATTAAAAGATTACTTTATTTTTATTACAACAATAATGTTTCAACATTAATGTATCGCAATGTTGTTAAGTAGCAGCAACCTTGTAGACCCAATCAGCACAACAAGGTTTCCATTGTCAACATGAAACTGTCCAGCACACATCAAGCACCGCAACTCCCTCCCGAGACTTTACCAAGCTGTCAAAAGTTCAAAACAACATCAATTGTTGTCAAAACAACCATATATGTACAACATTGTTTTATTGTTTTTGCAATTGGAAAGAAACATGCATCAGCAAAGTCCTCAGCCAGCCTCTCTCGCAACTCTCTGTTCTTCATCAAGCAACAAAACATTCAACCTCAATGTTGCCCCTCTATACACCCTCGCTAATACTTCACACTATACTCAATTTAATGTTGTCCAACAGCACCCAATTAGATGTACCTACCAGCAACCCACACTCTTGCTCATCAAACCCACAAAAAAAACATTCACATAAATAAAGACCTTATAAATACATATATGACTAAAAGCACTTGATAATTTTTAGGGATAGTTATAAAGGATGAATCACCTTATAAATACAAGAGAGTAGCCAGTTAGTATACTGATGTTTAAGGGTTACTATCACGTGTGTTGTTGTTGGTGCAATGCTGGCTTGAAGGGGGGACATTCGAGGTAGGACAAAATGAGTATGGTAACGATGTAGCATAAGAAGGCCTGCACAGGGGCTGCTAATGGCTATTTGAGCTGTTGTGCAGCCCTATACAGGTTAATTTGACAGCAATATATGTTGTTTTGAAAGGCTGACAAAATCTCAGTGTCCCAAAAATGACCAAAAATGCAATTTATAATTTTTTTCAAATTTTTTACAAACTAAAATCTAAACAATATAAATTGGACCTTCTCACAGCAACAACCATCCTTCTACACCAATAAATAGAAAGATGCGTAGGGCCGAAGCTAAAACGATCATAAAACTTGCGTCAATTCCAATATAAATACAAAAATCCCACGACATTTTGCACACAACTCAAAAAACACATAACTATTGATTAATTTCAAAAATTTTATAATTGCAAAGAAAAGTAAAAAGTGACCACAAGGTTCAAAATTGGTGCCAAAATGACATGAAAATCAAAGAAAAAGGAGCCTTACCTCGCGGATCATATGATTCGAGCTCACTCTCAATAGAAGATATTCGACATATTCCAAAATGAATTCCTGCAAATCATTTGACAAAAATTGAAATAAGAATAATATTAACAACACCTTAGTTTTAAAAAGCGCGAGGCGTACCGAGGCGCTAAAGGTCCTTCGAGCCTAGGCGCAAAGCGTAGGGCGAAGGCGCGAGCTTTTTGTATGAGAGGCGCACTTTTTCGCTAAAGCTTAAAATTCAATTTTAAAACATATATAATACTTCAAATAACATGATATTCATATTTTAGTATCAACAAACTTGAAAACATTTTTTATTCTTGCGTCAAACACCACTTTAGCACAAAACTATTATAATGAGAATATGAAGAATTCACAAAGTTATGTTCTTCTTTGCATGTCTTTGGCTTTTCATAAAGAAGGAACGATTTTTCGAACTTCATATTCAATGAATTAGAATTTTTAGTTTTATTTCTTTTTCGAACAAATAAGGATAAGTTAATTACCCAACCCAACAAGGAGGCGCACCGGGCGCATGAGGCGTGAAGCGCATTGAGGCGCCCAAGGCGCACGCCTCTTGAAGTGGGCTTCGCCTCACCCAACCGAGGCGTTTTAAGCTGAGCCTGAGCTCGAGGCGCAAAGCGAGGCACACTTTTTAAAACTAAGAACAACACAAAAAATAAAATTATGGGGTGCTTCCCACATAGCACTCTACAAATTTACATAGTATTACATTACTAAATAAAACACCTAACTTAACTTTCTAACTAATAACTAATAAATTTTAATTCTAACAACCTTTGTTGGACGCATATATAACACTAATTACACGATTTTACAAACAACCTAAGAATACCCAAAATATTCGTATCCTCCTTTCACTATTTTACATGATGCCCATTTGAGATTTTCTCCACATCTTTCTTGTATATCAAATATTACATGATATATCTCACAATTAATCAACACTATTACATGCAAATTTTATCAATTATAATTATCAAAATTATAACACTTAATCGATATATGATAAGTCAAGATTCAAACTAATAATCATCAAAATTCAGAACAAAAGATATCCAGTAAATTGTACAATACAATTTGCAAAACTTTATCAGTTGTGGTCATCAAAAAATTACACTTACCCAATGTATAACAAGACAAGATTCAAACTGATATCATCAAAATAGCATTTATCCGATAAATTAACAATAAAAGATGCAAACTTCATAATTTATAATCATAAAAATTAGCATTTATACAACATAAAAATATCAGATTCGAACTTCATTAAGATATCAACATAGAATTTTTTAAAAAACATAGAAAAAACAGGCAAACCCAACTTAAACATCAACCTGCAAAGCCGTGTACAACAAGATTACAAATTTCTTCAGTCTAACCGCCATCCTTTACAACAAATGGTCGTAAAAGCCAACAATTAACACGAAAATATTAAGCTAACCTCTTGATCAATAGTCAAATCTACTACAATTATCTTTTCAAATAAGATAGACAAATACACATCAAAAGATGAAAATAGAAGCTTACTAATTTATTATAAATAAATTGGAAAAATGTCTTTAATGAAAAAATCAAAAGCATTAAACTAAGGGAAGAATTGACCACTAAAAATAGTAACACTGGAAAAGGGACAAATAAGAAGGAAGACAAAGCATTGTACAAATATAGCAACTTAAATTTAAGCACATATAATAGTTGAACACTACTTACCATCAAATCAATAAAAATATGCATCCAAAACAAGCAATTGAATAAAATCACCATCGTTAACTTATTATTAGATCTACTAAAAGTAGTTAGATTCAAATATAGTAAATCATGGGATAAAAAGATGCGTATTTTAGAGTAGAGTTGCCATGTCGTTGATGTGAACATGAACTCTTTTACACAACTTTGCACACAAATAATCGACTTATTTTTGAATTTCGGTAGTACTCATTAAAAGCATTTCATGAAAACTTTATTGTGCTCTCCTAAACACATTAATTAAACACTAAGAAAGAGATCAGGAACATATAGACAATCTCTATATTATGTAAGCTATTCAAATTGCAATTAGTAGACAATAATGTAGACAATAATGTAGTGATGGCAAATAATAATGTCGACAATAAGCTATTGAAGTTGCATCATCTATTATGTTTGCATGTAGTGATGGCAAACAATTAATCGAAAACCATTAGGCAAAAATAATCTCAAGACTCAAAACACCAAGAAAATGATCGCCTACTTGGCTCCCAACACACTTCTTTCCCTACCCTAAACACCACAATCAAAACACAAAAAGCTAAATATATATGTAAGCTATTGAAATTGCAATTAGTAGACAATAATGTAGATTTTTCATACACAACAATACTATTTTTATACATCTATAATCACAATCAACAAATATTATTAGATCTCTAAGTACTGATAGATGGTTACGAAGTTATTATGCAAGACTTTACAAAACCAATTTCTCTTAAATCCCTTTCTAAATTCTAAGAACAAAGCTTACTTTAATTTATTATCCTCTTGAGTTTAGGAAGATCAGAAGGTCCTAGAGCCTCTTAATCAAGCTCCTGCAATACACAACAAAAGCAAACAGAAGGTTAATTTCTTCTATCAAATTTGTAAAACTTGCGAGACCCTTCCCTAAAATCCTCGCTTTAGGGGACGCTTTGCGCAGCAGCCTACCCTTGTGAGCATAGAACCAAACAAAAATACCAAACAAATTCAACAAACAAGAATTCACAGATCAATATACCAAACCCTAAAAATACCAAACAAATTCAACCTAACAAACCCTAAAAATACCAAACAAATTCAACAAAAATGAGCACCATAAAAAGAAAATCTGAATAAGAGCAAGATGTGATTAATAGGAAGAAATGAGACAAAAGGAAAAAACTAAAATTGAACACTAATTCAATCTTTAAAATCTCATAAAAACTCAACCATAATTCTCTCCAAATAACAAGAATTTATACAATTAAAGCAAATTTATCACTTCCAAAAGATAAATTTGAGATTTAAATCAGGAAGATTTTGAACATGCAATTAAGTTCAAATCAGTTCAAGCAAAAATAAAATTATAAAAAAGAAGCCATTTTTTCAAATCCAGTTGAACAAAAAAAAAATTAAAACGCAAATAAATATCCATACCTGTATTTGCATATCATAGAAAGAAAGCAAAAAACGATGGATATTCAACAGCTTCTTGCGATGGATATTCAGTAGCCTCTTGCTTTCTTTACTGTTCAAAGCTGTTGTAAGAGAACAATAATGAAAATCCTTATTTTGACCTTCATTTGTGGGCGGTTGGGGGAGTGAATAAAGCAAGAAGCTGATGAAATCTATCTAAACTGTTCATTACTGTTCAAAGTTCTTATTTTGGGTTTTTAAACAGTGAGGAATAGTGTTGAGGGCTTCCAAAATTTTTAAGTATAAAATATATATATATATATATATATATATATATATATATATATATATATATATATATATATATATATATATATATATAAAAGTATAAATAATAATAATAAGTATAATAAGGAATAATGGCTGGATTATATATTATATTGTGTGACCTAAACGTGAAACTTTACTCAACAAAACCTAACGGTGAAAGTTCAATGTTTGGTTTAGATTCGATACAAATTTAAATCGCACTGAATAATCCGATTTTTGATTTTTTAAGTCCAAACTCAAATTATATACATATTTTTTATAATTCGAATTGAACTAATCGAATATTTTAATATCAATTCAAATTGAACTGATCTAATTGATCTAGTTATCCGTCCAATTTGAATTGAATTCAAACAAAATCTAAAGACAACTGAAAAGTTCAACAAATTTAAAAACAAATGATAAAATTCAAACCAAATGTTAACTAGTGCAAAAATTTAAACTCATCAAGATGGAAATATAACATTAATTAATTTCGAACAAAATGAAACAAAAAAACAATAAGATAGATGTAATATCTATTATAAAATACTAGAATCAAGAAAAGAATTCGAGAAAATCTTAACAAGTAAAAAATTAAAGGGAAATTATATTGGTGCCCTTGAGGTATGCGTCATTCTCAATGGTGGATAAACTTAATTTTTTTTTCCAATGGCACCCCTGACGTTTAGGGGTAATTACAACCGTGACCTTTTTAAATATTTTCCGTTAAAATTCCGTTAAGTTTTCGAAATTAACCTAACTAGGGTTAGTTTCTTCTTCTTCTTCACTCCTTCCATGGCTGCCTTTTCTTCAAAGCTTATTTATTCCATCATCTCATCTCCCTCTTCTTCAACTTTAGAGGTGTATTACTTTTTTTCTTTCTATCTTGAATAAATAAGTTTGCAATCTATTCTTTTAATTCAATTTTTTTCAATCTACAAATCAACCAATATTCATCTCATCTCCCTCTTTTTCTGGGTTTTCATTCTATCGATTGAAATAATTTCGAACTAACCCTATTTTTTTGGGTTTTGTTGATTAGTGGATGAAATAGGAAAATTGTGATCTAGGTATCTTGTTCACGAAAGAAAGAAATCTTAATTTTATTTTATAATATTAATTAAAGATAAAAGTATGATTTACCTTTGGAGATTAGGTATACAAAGTTGAATGAAGCTTTGGAAATGGCATTTCAAGGTCGACTCACAACAGTGATGGCCGAATATAGAAATGCGATGTTCTTCTTCAAGAAGCTGAAAGGTCCTAGATAATTACTGGTATAGAAAGAATCGAAAGAGAAATTTGACTTTGTGGATGCTTTTGTTAATTAATCCGTTTTTGAAGAAAGAGATTTTTCTGGGTCTTGAAGAAATGGTAGCCATGGAAGGAGTGAAGAAGAAGAAGTGAAGAAGAAACTAACCCCAGTTAGGTTAATTTCGCAAACTTAACGGATTTTTAACGGAAAATACTTAAAAAAGTCATGGTTGTAATACCCCTAAACGTCAGGGGTGCCATTGGAAAAAAAAAATTAAGTTTATTCACCATTGAGAATAACGCATACCTCAGGGGCACCAATGATAATTTCCCAAAATTAAACATACTTTGAAAACAAGTGATAAAATTCAAACAAAATCTAAAAACAAGTACGATAATGACGATGGAGATATGAAATCATGTACAAATCATCTAAAAACAAAATCTAGGAAAATGAGGGTAGCATACGTACATAAAAAATAAAATTAATGAAATCATGTACAAATACAAATTTGTGAAAATTTGAAATTGATAAGACTCTTAATAAAAAAAGCATGCAATTAGATTCAAATCAAACTTATTCCAAATACAAGCGCCTGATATAGTAGAGCACAGGTTCGGGTCTATTCGCACTTAGTAAGTGCGAACAGTAATAAACTGGTAAAAAAATCATGTGTCTGTTCGCACTTAGTAACTGCGTCAACATGCTGATTTTAAGACAAGAGTTATTTGCACTTAGTAAGTGCGAACAGACAGAAAACCTAAAACAGGATGTTCGCTGTTAGTAACAGCGAACAGCCTGTTTCAGTTTTTCAGTCTGTTCGCACTTACTACGTGCGAATAGCCCGAACCTAAGGTTTGCGGATTACACGCTTAGTTTTGGAATAAGTTTGATTATGATCTTATTGTATGTTTTTCTTGATAAATAATCTTATTTATTTCAAGTTTTCCAAATTGGTATTATAAGATCTTAAGCTCCATTCATTGTCTCCTTTAACATAGTAGTCCAACACACTTTTATATATTATATTACTAGTTGTCGAGTTTAATGATAATATTTAGCAAATTCTAATTTTGAAAAATAGTTAAGAAAATATTTATGTTGAATACACCAATTTATTTTGCTATACAAATGTTGGATTTTTCAAGACAGAGTAAAAATATGGCATCACTGTTTGTCTCTTGGGTTTTATAAGTTTTAATGCATTAATTTTCAGAGCTCCCAACTGGTGTTTTCAACCTATTGAGATCTACTTTACAATCTCAAATGTAGATGTTCAAATGACGATATTTGTAGTAATCTATAAAGAGACAAAGAAATCATAATATGGAGAGCTTACCTAGACCAAAACCCAAAGGGTAAATAGATAACTTCAACATATTATCAAAAATATTGTATTCAATCTTCTTATGTAAGGACATCAATGTTTTAAAAAATCTCAAAATTCAAGTATATTGTAAAACCTTCAATGTATAACTCTACAAATGTATATCAATAATTAAACCATAAAAGTATACTTGAAAGTTGGGTAAATGGCTTAACTTAAACAAAAATGAAGTAAACACAAAAAAATATCAAGCCTAAACAATAATCAAACAACTATTAACCACAAAGTGTATTCCATAAATCACTTACGAGAGCCTAAATAATAAATCTAAATCAAACTTTGATTCTTTTTTAAACCCATAAAAAATAGGAGAAAAAAGCAATAAAATCATCAAAACATAAGTTATGAATAATACATTGTAAAAACGAAATGCTAAGCTATACTAAATGACAAAAAAATAAAATAAAAGGTTAAGCTATGATATTACACATATCAAACAAAGAAAAATTCATTCTTATCATCACTCAAAATCAACAGAATGTGATAAATCATGCTACCAGCATTGCTTTGGTATTGCTTCCTCAGTGCACAAGCATTTCATATGTCTGTTAAAGAAACCATGAAAAACCAACAAGTTCATACCTCTAAAAGGCTATTCCCCGAGTTCTCTTCTCTATGTTTAGCCTACAATTACCGCTAAATTCTGTCAGGACTCAGGAAATCTAAAAGAAAACACAATGTACCAGAACGCTTGATAGCGATTAAACAGAATAATCAAGAAGCATAAAAGAGCTTATCATAATTCATAATGTACAAGTTGGAAATGTTTAGTATCAACTCTTGAGTCACAAGATGGTATTGCAATCAAATAGCATCTAATAACAAGATGTCTGCTTTCTTCCATCGAAATTTTGTTCAGTGTTCATCAGATTCAGTATGATATGGTTCGGTTCCATCAGTAGAGACATCATCTTCCTCATGAAGCAGCTTCCCTTTAGCTTCTAACTTACAAATACGATCACGAAGCTCTCTCAATTTTGCCTTCTTTGAGTTCAACACCTTCACAAACTGAATAAAGATTGTCCAAAATAAATAAGGAAATACATAAATAAATAAATGGAGCCTTTTCTACTTAAAACTATTTTTAACGCGCAAAAGACTTCCAAAATAAATAAGGAAATGGGCTTTTCTCCCTTCATAGAGGAGGAACCATATTTGTGATAGTTTAGTTTAAGCATCATATGCTCTCATTCAAAAAAAAAAAAAAACCTTTGCATATACTTCTGATTCAAACTCTTGTTTTTCAGTGATCAACTTTTCACTTTGTACTAAACATTTCTGAGCTTCTTCTTTCATCTGCTCAAATGCCTCTGTCTTTTTCACAACTTCTTCCTGTTACATTCAACCATAAAAACATTTTATGAAAGTGCTCTGTGCCCAACAGAAAAAATAAAATAAAATAAAATAAAATACAGTGAAATGCAAAAATTATAAACACTTTGCATAGCTTTACTACTGAATTAGATCGAGTGAAATGTTCAATCACAATGATCATATGTTAATCCTGGCTGAAATCGCGAGATCATTTTAGTTGTTATTATTAGAGATTCCTTTTGTATACTTCTCAGTCTCAAGGGTGTCCATCATTAAAGATCCTGACTGAAATGTTCAATTACAATGATCTTATGTTGATCCGGCCAAAATCCCGAGATTCCTTTGAGTAACACCCAAGCACCCTTTCCAACAGTATAGTCCAAAAAACATTTTCACGACAAACAAGCATTACACGAGAAGCAAAAAAATTTACACTAACGATAACATATGCATTACTTTGCGTAAATTACATTAACCGTGAAATACAATGTTGTAATGTATTTACATATTTTCTTTTGGCAAGTAATGTATTTTTATAATGATATACATCACTGTATATAATGTTGTAATGCATTTTTACCGCAACATATGATGAGGCCTTGAATTTATATGAAGACCCTTTAGTGGCATTCGGATAATATGATGATGTGATGTATTTGTATGATTGGAAATGATCTCAAAAACTTGGGGAACACACTTTTGTCGTTTCCAAGAGCTAATGGGCCCAAAATAACTCCAAGTACGTGAGAGCTTCAAATGGGATGAATCGTTAAACCAAGATTAAAAAGTACTACAGCTTAGACAGCCAACATGGAAAAGGCCCGAGTCAGAGTATGGTATTCTGTATTAATCCTAAATGCAGCACGTAAGCTGCTTGCATTAAGTCGCCTGCTCCATGTCATTGGAGGAAGGCTAGGCATTAAGTCTTCCATTTGGTCAAGAAACGCTTTCAGCAAATGGGTAAAAGTATTTTTGCCACCCCTTTGTTATGAATAGGTCAAAAAATGTAAACCAACTTAACATGATCCACAGGTGAGCATAATCTACCATGTCACAGCTTGTTAATTGACATTCTGCCTAATGCATGCCAAGTATTATGCAATTAAGTGGTAGACATAGCCTCACACTCCATGTATTTTTACATGTGGATTTGCAGTGCAGCCTAATTTGTTGAGGACAAAAACGCAGGCTAAGCAGTAAGCACGGGTCGAGCTCTATGTGCGCGGAAATAGAAACAATGGCAAGACGTGCGTGGAAATTAGAAACCTCTAGTAGCAAGTTCAGAGGACAACGTTTGAATCCTCAAAAATATGAACGGAAGGGGGAGGAATTACAAGGGGGAGGAATCCTCAAAACTAACACAAAAAACACAACAGTAGCATCTAAAACTAATACCAGGCCACGTGGAAGAGTCAACAACATGTAACACGCATATTATGTGGCTCAAACATATGTTACTTGGACACAAAAGCCGTCAGATCATACGTACAAGATGGCTTATTGCACAAGGCCCTAATTTTTGAGGGCCAAATTATTTTAGTTTAAACTCGACAATGCTTGAAATTATTGGACAGACATCGGGACATTGTTCGAATTTCGGATACAAACACACACACAAACGGCAATGAGCATATTCAAAAAATACTTCCAAATTATAACAGTAAATATTAATTTGCCTTCTGCGCATTTTCTGCGTTCAGAAATACAGTGGTCTGACCATTCTCCATGTTGCCTCCTCTTGCTTTCTCCTTCTCACTCCTCCTCTACTCTTTCTACTCCCCTCTAATGAAAGTCTGAAGTGTTCAATTTCACCATGGATCTCATGTCCGTGTCTGTGTGTTCTCTTGTTGACACGGGTACTGTGAGATTTTTGAAATGTTTGAGTAACACAACTAAAACTAAGCATGTTAAAGGCCATAGGCGTTAAAAAGCACTTATCAACAAGTCGTGAGGCGTAGGCATCAAATGGCAGCGGTTAAATAAGACTAGGCGAGGTGATTACTCTAGGCTAAGTAATGAAGGCGTGGGCGATTAAGTGCAAGCATCTTTGGATTTAGACCCAAAGGAAACTCGTGTAATGAATTGCTATAAGACAGTGGCACCAGTCGCCCTATACACCGATGAGTTCTATTTTATTTCTTGTTTTCAATTACTTTATCCTCCCTTCTTTACTTCTTTGCTCTTCTTTTCTTCTTTAAATCATTTATATTCTTCTCTATTTCTCCTTTTTTTTTCCACCTTATTCTCTTTGATTTTTTAAAACTGTTCTTTTAGGTTTAAATTTTTTCCATGGCACCTCACACCTGAAGTCTAGTGCCTCCCTCTAAGCCTACTATGGGGGCCTTAGCACCTTAAGGCGCCTCATATTTTATATTACTGAGATATCCACCATTTTAGGTGCTAGTTGCTCCACCAAAAGTTAAATACAAAAACATCTAAGCCACCTCCTATTTGTATGATATTAAGTTCCCTCTCAATAGGACTATTAACCATCCTTCGATGAGTGCGTACAAGTAACCAATGCCATGTTTTATTGAGCTAAAATACCACCACTACAACTTCCTAGTAAAACAGGTTGCTTGTAATTTCTAGGAAAAAAGGATATAGAGCTCAACTTTTATATTCAAGTCTGATGCATAAACTCTTTGGCGAACAACAGGGATCCATTGTTTACGAAATTTCACGTCACACCATTTGTAGAATCCTCTTTCAAGCTTTTCACCTCATGGTTATCCCTCTTACTCTCACAGATGACATTATTGTCGTGCACTATGTTACAAATGCACAATGCAAGAGCAGAGCCATAAAATTAAAATAGACTACTTAAGGGGAACCATCTTGTCATGGACAGGGAGTCATACATGTTAGAATATTCAGAATATATTAGAATATCTTATTTTAGGAAGTATATTATCTTAGGCATAATTTGTGTATATTGTATTATTCTTTCTGTTTTTAGTTCTTAGTCTTGTATATATGCTTGGCTATGGAGATATGAATGATACACAGAAAATTAGCCCTACAACTGAAATTCTTAATTCTTTCTTTTATCATGGTATCAGAGCCGTAAGGTTCAGATCTGGGATCCGACAATCATTTCGGTACTCATCTTCTACCTAGTTACCTTACCTATAATGGAGAAAATCAAAAGCTCTCCGGCACAAATCAAACAAAAACCAGTGTTGCAACCAAAAAGGTTCGACACCAACAACTGGCTCCGGTCATATGCCGGACGTATATTTCCGGTACCCAAACATAAAAAACCCAAGAATCACCGAACCATCAAAAGGTTATCACCACAACAACCGTGGCTCACCTTATTTCCTTACCACCGGTCAGAAAATTCATCACTCCGGCGAGAATGGTGGGATAAGTCACACGCTCGATCCACTAACACCAAGGATTCGGCAAGCCAAACCGGCGGCCAAGTATTTGTTGCCGCTATATCACCACCACTAGGAGAAAATAATACTTACTTAAAATGGGCAAAGGTGACAATGGATGAAAATGCTTGGGTGAAACAATTGAAATCAGTAAAATTCAAAAGCAGTACAACTCATGAAGAAGTGGGTGAAGAGGAAAAGTTCAGAAAGTTTAAAGATGGGCAACAGGAAAATGAAGGGAAGAGTGAGAAAAACAATAGAAAGTTGCCTAATTTAGGTATTTATACCAAAAAACAAATTAGAAACCCTAAAACCCCCACAATTACTATACCCACCGAAATTCCAACATCCCAATTCCAAAATTTGAGTCCTAGCCCACATAATTATTTTAGCCCAAAAGCTAATGGAGTTGAATTATCAAAATCGTTTTCGTGTGAAAATCGTAGTCCATTGCGAAAATCATCCGAATGAATTTTTGATTGCGGGGCGAAAGACACAATGACTTTTGATCCATCTGATTTTTTGTCTACGGTTTCCACTTCTCGGACTCATATTCAAACTGCAAATGGTGAATGTGTTAGTGTCGATCGGGCTGGAAGTGTTAATATTTCACCGTCACTTAATTTAAAAAATTGTCTCCTTGTTCCCAGTCTATCTCATAAATTACTTTCTATTAGTCATTTGACTAAAGAGCTTAATTGCATTGTTATTATGTCCTCTACTGATTGTGTTGTGCAGGATGCTCAGACAGGGAAAATTATTGGACGTGGTACTGAACGAGGAGGTCTGTATTACGTGGATGAGACAACTCAAAAGGGACACACTTTGCTTACTCGAGGGTCGTTGGATCAACAATTGTGGATGTGGCATAGACGTCTTGGTCATCCATCAGTAGGGTATTTAAACGTCTTATACCATCACTTAATAATAGTACTGAACTTTTACAATGTGAATCTTGTGTTCTATCTAAGAGTCACAAACATTCTTATTTTCCTAGTAACTCTCGTAGTAGTAAACCATTTGTTTTGATACACTCCGATGTTTGGGGACCTGCTCCTGAATCTAATAATCATAGATTATCCTATTTTGTTTCTTTTGTGGACGATTGTACTCGGATGTGTTGGGTATATTTTTTGAAATCCAAATCTGAAGTTTTTGATGTATTGTAAACTTTTATAATATGCTCTTAACCCAATTTCAAGCCCGACCCCGAATTTTCCAGTCTGATAATGGAGGAGAGTATATAAACCACAAAATGAAGGAATTCATGACTACCCATGGCCTAATCCACCAGACCAGTTGTCCCCATACTCCTCAACAAAATGGAGTTGCTGAACGGAAAAACCGAACTCTTCTCGAAATCACTCGAGCCCTCATGTTTGAAGCCAAAGTACCTACCTACTTCTGGCCTGAAGCCATAGCCACTGCCACATACCTAACAAATCGTCTTCCCACAAAAATTCTCAACTATCAAATACCTCTAGATACTCTTCAAACCCACATCTCTATTCCATCCCTTCATTCTTTACCCCCTCGTGTGTTTGGATGTGTGGTATATGTTCACCTTCCACAACACACTCGCCATAAACTTGAACCAAGAGCGGTCAAATGTCTTTTCATTGGGTATGGGGTGAACCAAAAGGGGTATAGGTGCTTCGATCCTCTTCAAAACAAACTTTACACTACGATGGATTGTGACTTCTTTGAGGAGCAATACTACTACTCCCAGCTTCGTCCTCAGGGGGAGACCATAAGTAATGACTTAAGCTGATTAATACATCCAATTGTTACAGATCTTGACCCAAAAGAGCAAGTAGGTAATCCCGCCGATGTTGCCACTGAAGCTATAATACCCCCTCCTCCTCAGGCTACTACCGACCTGTCTGACGCACCCGATATTGTTCCTGAACCTGAGGTACATTCTGAACCAGATCATCTAGTTGTTGATGATAATTCTGTTGCTACTAATGAGTCTTGCAGATATGATCTTCCTCCAAGGAGAACACGGGGAATACCACCAAAACGGTATGATCCCGAATATGAGGCACAGAGATCCAGGTATCCTCTTACTCAGGATACTCCTGTCCTATCCGAGACTGCAGTTGCTTTCAATACATCTCTATATTCCAATCCTATTCCAAGAACTACTGAAGAAGCTCTTAAAAATCCAAAATGGTGAAAAGCTATGGAGGATGAGATCACTGCTCTTAAGAGGAATGATACGTGGGAAAAATGCTTGATACCCAGAGGAAAAAAGGTAGTAGGCTGCAAATGGGTGTTCACTATTAAATAACACTCGGATGGAACGATCGAAAGATACAAAGCTCGTCTTGTCGCTAAAGGGTACACTCAAACATACGGGATAGACTATTCTGAGACCTTCTCTCCAGTTGCCAAGATTGACACTATTCGGGTCCTGTTCTCTATTGCTGCAAACAAGAATTGGCCCCTGTATCAGTTTGATGTAAAGAATGCTTTTCTCCATGGCGAAATTGAAGAGGAAGTTTATATGGATGCACCACCAGGTTTTATGGGTGAGTTTGGTTCTGGGGAAGGATGTAAGCTTAAAAAGGCACTGTATGGTCTGAAACAATCTCCTCGAGCTTGGTTTGGGAGATTCACCTCAGCAATGAGGAAGTTTGGTTATGTGCAGAGTCATTCGGATCACACCTTGTTCCTAAGAAAAAGGGGACACTTGATTACCTGTTTGATTATTTATGTGGATGACATGGTTATAACTGGAAATGATGAAGATGAAATCAGGGATCTTAAGAAGAAATTGTTCCTAGAATTCGAGATGAAGGATCTAGGAAATTTGAAGTATTTTTTTGGGTATTGAAGCCCTAAGATCGAGACATGGGATTTTTGTGTGTCAAAAGAAATACATTCTTGATCTCTTGGCTGAAACAGGAATGCTTGACTGTAAGCCAGCAGAAACTCCGATTGCAGTCAACCATGGGCTACAGACCTTGGAAGATGGGGAACCCACAGACAAAGAGCAATATCAGAATTTAGTTGGGAAACTCATCTATCATCTCATACCAGGCCAGATATCTCTTATGCAGTTGGTGTAGTCAGTAGGTTCATGCACCGACCACAAGTTCCTCACATGGAGACAGTTACGAGAATTTTGAGGTACTTGAAAGGCACAAGTAGTAGAGGGGTTTTCTACAGGAATAACGGGAACCTTGATCTTGTAGTTTATACAGATTCAGATTGGGCGGAAGACAAAGACAGCAGGAAGTCTACCTCTGGATACTTCACCTTAGTTGGAGGTAACCTTGTTACATGGAGAAGTAAAAAGCAAAATGTGGTTGCTCTATCAAGTGCAGAAGCAGAGTTTAGGGGAATCGCAAAAGGAGTTACTAAAGCACTATGGCTGAGAAAACTTCTGAGTGAGCTGAACTTTCCACAGGAGGAAGCAAGTAAATTGTTTTGTGATAATGAAGCAGCTATCAGTATATCCAATAACCCCGTCCAACACGACAGAACCAAGCATGTGGAGGTGGATAGACACTTTATCAAAGAGAAGCTTGAGAACCAGATTATCAGTCTTCCATCGATACAATCAAAGGATCAACTGGCAGATATTCTCACTAAAGCAATCACAGCAGAAGCCTTTGGAGACACATTATGGAAGTTAGGCATTGGAGAACCATGACCTAACTTGAGGGGGAGTGTTAGAATATTCAGAATATATTAGAATATCTTATTTTAGGAAGTATATTATCTTAGGCATAATTTGTGTATATTGTATTATTCTTTCTGTTTTTAGTTCTTAGTCTTGTATATATGCTTGGCTATGGAGATATGAATGATACACAGAAAATTAGCCCTACAACTGAAATTCTTAATTCTTTCTTTTATCAATACATGCCCAAGGCAGCCACTAAAAGCTGCGGAAAGGTACCATCTTTACCTAGGTCCCAAAAGATTCCACATAAGTATCTTTAACATAAAAGAAAAATCTCAAAATACTACTCTGTTGCACTAAGAATAGTACATTACCTATTTCTAGAGAAGAGCTTAAATGTAGCAATCTCGATGGGACTACGGACACATGAAATGCAGTATGTATCACAGGTAGTCAGCTCTTAGAAAACTAGTGTTAGAAAATGTCACTTAAAATAATGGAAAGAGGGTGACATACACTTAAGTTGATGTTTGAGTCCATGAGAAAGTCCAAGACTTGTGCAGTAGTTTTCTTACAGTTTGGTGATGGCTTACATCTCCATCTCCATTCCAGTTTGATCCCTTCCTTTTCAAATGTCCATGACAGCTGAACCACATTCACAAATAACACTACTTCATCTTTAGGGTCTCAAAATGGTGTTTATGTGATCAATAGAGAATATAAAAGTAAACCTTTCTGAAGCCATTTCCAGCATCAGTAAAACGGTATACAGAATCAGGGTGTTGAAACCCTAAATACTTTTCTGCAAAATTAACATATTCTGACTCGGATTGATCCCATTGGCTTGCCCTTTCTTTCACATCCTCTTCGGATGCTGGTTAAATTAAACCCAAAAATCAAAAGAAAAAAAGCAATCAATTGATGATAAAATTAAACCCAATAAAGGATACAAAAATAGTCCCACTAATACAAATCAAAAAGAAAAAACAAGTAAGAGAGTAGCCGTATAAAAATGGAGAAAGAATACCATTGCAAAGCCAAGCTTCAGCGCCATTGGTAATGAGGAGAAAGAAATGAGAAGGAAACCAAGTACCCTTGACGAAAATGGACTCTTTAGAAGAAGATGATTCTCCAACTTCAAGCTTCAAGCATGATTCTCTTGCATGGGTTTCTTCCTGCGATGTTGAAGTTACCATTTTCTATGATGAGTTTCGTCTACACTTTACCCAAACTGCCGTTTTTAAATGTTGCTCGCTGCGTTCGAATAGCTTGTTAAATACACTTATTATTATTATTATTATTATTATTATTATTATAAACAAAGATATACAACCTACAATAAATTAGTGGGAAGCCGAGATACAATCTGGGCCCCCACTCCTCTAGCTATAGCAAAGCCTACCCCAATGAATATATAAGCTGCAGCACAAGCCCCATTGTCTTGCGTCGTCGAGAACCTCTGAATCCGCTTCAGCAACGCAACAACCTCCTTCTCTAATCCCCCAAGCGAAGAAAAGGAGAAGAGAATAAAACCATAACCAATCAGTCGACAACTTAAGACGTCTATTGTATAAACGGTCTCCAGTAAGAATTTGTGTTATTATTATTATTATTATTATAAAGCATCTTTCACAATGAAAATGGTTAACGTAAGAATTTTTGAAACAACATAGGTTTTGAGTTTGTCTACATGGGCCTTGTTTTTCTTCAACTTATGTTTTTTGTCAAGTATTGGGAGCGACAATCTAATATTCGGATTAATAGCACAATCCACCTAATTATAATTTTTTACAATACGCTATCATTAATTAAGGATCAATTTAAGTGTATAATACATATCTTTAAGGTTAAAAATGATTTATTTTATAAGTTATAATATAATAAATGATCATTTAACTACTCACTTCATAAATAACTGATCATTTTAAGGTCCGAATTGATTATTTTAACTTCGAAATTAAAAACTTTTAGGAAAGTTTGATATGTTCAAACTTATAAATTTGTGAGTAGAAATTAATTACTTTAATGTCAAGTTTGATAACCTTTAGATCAAAATTGAAAATTTCTATTGATCTTTTAAGAGTGATAACTAATCATTTAATTGATCATTTTATATGTAAATAATCATTTTAAGATTTAAATAGGATCATTTACCAACTACAGTCTTTAAGTTTCCTCAATTTCAAATAAACAGCCGCAAACTTTGTTTTTTACCAACTACAGCCTCCAACTTAACAAATATGACATCGAGACAACCAAAACACCCCATTTTTTAACCTTTGTTTTGGCTGTTTTGGCTGTCTCGATGTCATGTTTGTTAAGTTGGAGGCTGTAGTTGGTAAAAAACAAAGTTTATGGCTGTTTATTTGAAATTGAGTAAACTTAGAAACTGTAGTTGGTAAATGATCCATTTAAATATATCACTTTAAGATTTGTCGGTGCAAAGAACACTCACTTAATTTTGCTAGGCATATTCTTAATTTGAGGAACACTCACTCGAATTAATTAGACAAATTAGTATGTTTGCAACTCTTAAATAACATACTTCTTCGAATTGTATAAGTGCCAGTAAATTAGTAACATATTTCTGCGAGGGTTGAGAATGGTATCTTAATGACTCAACGGTATGGAATAGCGAAAAAATATATTAAGCGAATACATTGGTGTCAAATAATTATCAATACGTACTTAAATTATTGTTTTGTAAATGTAGTGTATATTTTCCGTATTTTGAGTTGGATAAGGAGTTATGCTCGGCATTATCGATTCAATCGAATGTCATTCGTATCATGGATGACGACATATTGTAGGAGTTAATTTTAGGTTTCGGTCCAAACGACAGCCACAATTTAATTATGCTATCGAGGACTTGCATTTTTTATTCACTTGATGTTTGATGATTTTGATGTATTTAATTTTAGTTATTATATATTTTTGAAACAAATGATATGTATTTCATTTTCCTACTCTAATGTAATATTTATTATTTGTCATAAACAATTTTTAATTTTTAAAGTTTTTATCAGATCGACATTTTGAGACTTCTGCATTTATTATAAACACTATGAGTAATGTTAATTATGTATCGTGAGTGTCACTACTGCTACACGTGGTATCAAAGCTAAAGTTACTCGAATAACGGAACATCTATTCTAATGCATAAGGATGTTCTCGATAGTCAACATTTTCTAAAAAAAAATAATCAAACGATTATTTTGAAATAACTTTTTTCAAATTTTTTCAATGTGCATGTGTGACTATGTGTAAATTACCTATTATGATTATTTTAATGTGATTTCGATCACATGCTTAATTTCATTTGAGATGACGAGAGTTAAAGTTAGAAAGAGTCAATAGTTTGAAGGTGAAGTTATTTCTAGTCATTTTCTCATAGGAAATTCTTTCGGCATATATTGTTTTTATTCCAAAGTTGATCAATCTATTATCTATACCTCCTTTTTTATTCACAATTTCTCTATCTTTCTTAAACCTCGGAAAAATTTATCCTCAAATTTTATAACCTAACGGTTCACCATTTCTATGTGATTGTATCTTTTCTAACTTCCCTCTTAAGATTTTAGATCATCATCTACCTACCGAATTGATAGTGTTTGAATTTGGTATTTATGATATTATTCTAGATATAGATTGGTAGAGGCATCATCATGCAGATTTTTTGTGTAAGAAGAAAATTGTTTGGATTAAGACTCTTGGAGAAGAGTGCTTTATTAGGAAGAATTTTTTGTTCCTCGTTCAAACCATTATTGTCATTCAAGTCATTGAGATGATTAAGTATAGCGAAGTGAGATACTTGTGTTTGATTGGGGTTTAATTCAGAGGAAAGGAAAGACCTTAGGCCTGCGGATTTCCTTCTGTTTAATTGGCTTCACAGGAAAGATGCATGTGTAGATGTCACTAGAAGCTCACTATTTGCTGGCACAGGAGTCACCTCATGGGCACCTAGGGCTTCTTCAGCCAATGCTATAGAAAGAAAGCGGAAGAAATACACGACAAAGTGTGAGGAGAATGGCTACAAATTCATCCCTTTTGCTTTCTCCACCTTTGGAGAGTTAGGTGAAGATGCTCTCGACTTATTGGCAAGGATTGGCTCGTTCTCTCTGAGTAACTTCGACAGCACCAAGTCTAGGACATATATTTTTCAATGACTAGTTTTTTGTATTCAAAAGGGTGTGGGGGCTTAGCTTGTTGCTCGACTCCCCACAAACTTTTTGTAAAGTCTTTTTTGATGAAATGAAATATGGTTATTATTAAAAAAAATAAAAATAATAATAATAATAATAATAATAATAATAATAATAATAATAATAATAATAATAATAATAATAATAATAATAATAATAATAAAAGAAGGATGGTACAATGAGGATATGCATTGATTTTAGGGTGGTTACAAGTTCATCATTAAGATTAAAGGATCTCGAACCTTCGTTGTACGCTGTAGTAGTTCCTTGAGGAGAATTGTATCAATGCACTAGAGTTTATAAGAGTGCTCCTTTGACCATCGGGGGGATCATTTTTCCTAGTGACCCATATAAGTTAAAGATGTGCGACTTAGACATTATTCTTGGGATGGACTGGTTGGGTCGGTTTAAAGCAATTGTTGAATGTGAGAGACAAAGACTAGTGGGGCCCAAGGGGAAGAAAGTTAAGTATCGCAAGGCTAATTTCGGAATGCAAACGAAGATGGTATCGTCCCTAAAGATGAAAACCCTATTGAGGAAGGGATTGCCAAGTTACGTATGCCATCTACGTAAGATGGAAGACGAGATTTTGACTCCTGAATCAGTACCAATTGTAAACGAGTTCCTCGATGTTTTTCCAAAGGAGATACCGGGAATGCCACCTGTTAGAGCTGTTGAATTCACCATAGACCTAGTACTAGGGGCGGGACCTATATCAAAAGCACCATATAGGTTGGCACTAGCTGAAATGGAGGAACTTAAAAAGCAAGTTGAAGAGTTATTAGAGAAGGGATACATTCGACCGAGTGTTTCGCCATGTGGAGCACCTATCTTGTTTGTTCATAAGAAGGATGGGAGTATAAGGTTATGCATTGATTATCGAGAACTGAATAAGATAACTGTGAAGAACAAATACCCTCTTCCGAGAATCGATGATTTGTTTGATCAACTTAAGGGAGCAGGGTTATTTTCCGAAATTGACTTGAGGTTTGGTTATCATCAGTTGAGGATTGCGAAGCGTAATATTCCAAAAACAGTCTTTAGGACTCGATATGGCCACTTCGAGTTCACAGTGATGCCTTTTGGGTTGACAAATGCACCTGCAACTTTTAAGTGCATGATGAACCAGGTGTTTAGTTCGTGCCTCGAAAATTTCATGGTGGTCTTTATTGACGACTTCTTAGTGTATTCGAGAGATAGGGAAGAACAAGAACAACACTTGAGGAAAATGTTGCAACTACTCCGAGATAATAAGTTGTATGTGAAGTTTTCAAAGTGTGAGTTTTGGCTCGAGAAAGTTTTGTTCCTTGGGCATTTTGTGTCGAAGGAAGGAGTTGCTGTTGATCCTGTAAAAATTGAGGCGGTGAGAGATTGGCCTGCACCGAAGAAAGTGACTGAAGTAAGGAGCTTTTTGGGTTTAGCTGGTTACTATAGGAGATTTGTGAAGGATTTCTCAAAGATCGCTCGCCCCATGACCAACTTGATGAAGAAAGACAAGAAATTTGAATGGTCCAAAGAGTGCGAGTTGGCCTTCCAAACCTTAAAGGAGAAGTTGACTACCGCACTCGTGCTTACTGTTCCAGATAGCACCCTTGAGTACCTTGTCTATAGTGATGCATCGAAGTATGGGTTGGGATGTGTATTGATGCAAGATAGGAAAGTGGTCGCGTATGCGTCCAGACAACTGAAACCACATGAAGTCAATTACCTAACTCATGACCTAGAGCTAACAGCCATTGTCTTTGCTCTGAAAATTTGGAGACATTACTTGTATGGAATGAAGTGCAAGATTTACACTGATCATCATAGCCTGCGGTACTTGTATACGCAACAAAATTTGAACAATAGGCAGCGAAGATGGCTAGAGTTGATTAATGACTACGACGTGGAGTTTGATTACCATGAGGGTAGGGCGAACGTGGTAGCCGATGCTCTGAGTAGAAAGACCAAGCATTCCGTAGCTTCCTTTACTATTCCTAGAGAGTTGCAAAGAGACATAGAAAAATTGAATCTCGAGATTGTGCAGCATGGGGAGCTAAAGTCCAGATTAGCAGCCTTATCCATCCGACCCTCAATTTTTGAAGAAATTTTAACAAATCAAGTAAGTGACTCCTTATTAGAGAAAATGAGGGAGCAGGTTAAAGAAGGAAAAGCTGAAGGATTCACAATATTCGAGGATGGTAGCATTCGATACAAGGGTCTATGGTGTGTACCTTCTTCTTCTACAGATCTCAAGGATAAAATCTTAACAGAGGCTCATAGTTCGAAGTATTCCGTCCACCCGTGAGGAGATAAAATGTATCAAGACCTGAAGCAAACATTTTGGTGGTCTGGGATGAAAAGAGATATTGCTGAGTTTGTTTCCAGTTGTCTAACATGTCAAAAGGTCAAAAGTGAACATAAGAGACCTGCAGGTTTACTCCAACCCTTGGATATGCCTGTATGGAAATAGGATGACATATCCATGGACTTTGTTTTGGGTTTACCAAGGACTAGGTCGGGAAATGATACGTTATGGTTGATCGTAGATAGACTCACCAAGAGTGCTAGGTTCATTCCGATGAATAATCAAAGGGATATGGATCAGTTGGCCCGAGCTTACCTTAAGAATGTGGTACGATATCATGGTGTCCCTAGATCTATAGTGTCTGATCGTGATACTAGATACGTGTCGAAATTTTAGGAAGCGTTTCAGAAAGCTCTGGGTATAGAACTTCAAAGAAGCACATCTTTTCACCCTGGCCACCGATGGACAGACCAAGCGCACTAATAGGACTCTTGAAGATATGTTGCGAGCCGTAGCCTTGGATAGGCAAGGAACTTGGGACGAGTGCCTGGATATGGTGGAATATTCATATAATAATAGCTACTAGGCAAGCATTCAAATGGCACCTTTCGAGACTTTGTATGGTCGTCGATGTCGTAATCCGGTATGTTGGGATGATTTCAACGAGTCTGTCACTCTAGGTCCGGCTATGTTAGAAGAGATGAGTGATCAAGTAAAAATGATTCAAGAAAGACTTAAGGCGGCACAAGATCGACAAAAGTCCTACGCAGATCTTAAGAGGAGACCTGATGAGTTCTCCTTAGGGGATTATGTACTATTGAGGGTTTCGCCGATGAAAGGAGTCATGAGGTTTGGCAAGAAGGGAAAGTTGAGCCTAAAGTTTATAGGACCTTATGAGGTCACAGAGAAGGTAGGAAATGTCGCTTATAGACTAGCATTACCCAATGAGTTGGGTAACGTCCATGACGTGTTTCATATCTCACAGCTGAAGCGGTATGTTCCGGACAAATCTCATGTGCTAGACCCCGAACCCTTAAACCTTGATGAGAACTTGTCTTATGAAGAGAAGCCTATTGAGATCCTGGATTCTAAGGTGTGCAGTTGATAGCGGGTTTCTAACACGTCGTTATACGCTAGGAACCTTGGCTACGCAAACAATATTTGTAACACCCTATTACTACTACAACGAGTGTAGGGGCAAGTCGGGGATCGAACCACAAGGACAAGGCTAAACGAGGTTAAGGGCTATATGTAGAAAAGGTAGATGGTATGTAGGAAGGGTGTGTAATCTAGACTATGAAAGCAATAAACAAATAACGATAAGCAATAGGAGACAAACGGGGATGGTAAGGATCCACCCGAGGTTGATTCTATGTTCTTATGGAAAGCTAGGTCAAGGGAGATTGAACGTAGATCGATCGAGACACTCTAGATAGCGAGGGGAAGTTGGTGACATATAGCCATGCGAATGACCCATAATCGCCCTATGTCTCTCAAGGAGTGGTAGGACAAGATTCGCATCGAATATCAATCAAGCAATCCACAACAAACCTGAACCCTAATCTAGCATATGAACAACATTCACCAAACCTAGGGTTTCACCAAACCAGAACCCCTAAAGAAACTACTCTAACATATTGAATTTAACTACAACTAAGAACAAGAAGGAAAACATGAATGAAAGCATTAGGGCAAGATGAAAAGCAACAATAATGAAAGACAAAACAAGAAATCTATCTATCAACTACACTACAAAGCAATAAGGAGAACAAAAGCAAGATTGAAAGGTAAATGAACAAGAACTAAAGCAAGAATCAAAGCAAGTAAGACGAAAGCATTAAATGGCATAAATGAAAGATAAACAAAGTAAGAAAACAATAAAGAAAAAAGACTTACATAAACTTAAAGGAAATGAAAGATTACAATGCTTGAAATGTAAATGAGAAGGCTTTAAATCTAATCTAGGGCAAAAGAAAGTAAAGAGAAAGCAAATAAATGATGTTCTAAGATGAGAGGGTTTCTCTCATAGTAGGCATCCCCTACATATTCAGAGTAAGGCCATTATATAGGCTGTACAAAGTGTGGGAACAAAAGCCCTAAAGAACCTACGGAATAAGCTCGCGAAAACAAAACGCAGCGTAGAGTTTAGTCGAGATTCGCCCGAAGGAGCACTCCCATTCGCCCAAATGGACCTCATTCGATCGAATGGGTCACATTCGGGGTTTCCAGTAGGATTTGAGACTTCGTAGGGAAAGTTTCTAAGCCATTCGACCGAATGAAAAGGTGCCCATTCGCCCGAATCCACCCATTCGACCGAATGAGAGATGGATTCGGTATTTCCAGAAAGTTGCAAGCTACTTGACTTGGGCAGCAGCTGAAGCTTCGACCGAATGTGACCCTAGATTCACCCGAATCTAGATCGAATGGCCTATATTACCATTTGCAATGGGTCTTTGAAGTGTCGGAATGCCATGGGACTTTGCGAGGTGCTCGGGAATGCCTCGAGACGCTTGGAAATGCCTTGGAACACGTGCCTCTTCTTCGACTTTGATATCTAAGCCTCGAACTCGATTCGTTTTACCTCGAAACCTCCGAAAATACTTGAAATAACCACAAAATACCGCGGAGACAAGAACAAGGTAAAATCGAGCGTGAAATGCATAAAACCAATGTAAAACATCGAGACTCGACATTAAAGTGGGGACATAAATGTGCTCTAAATCGAGCACATCAACTCCCTCGATCTAAGCCTTTGCTAGTCCCTAGCAAAGAGACTAGGTAGGAACGACATGAAAGCGCAGGGCATCCCGAAAACAACTAACTACCAAAACGGAACTAAACTACGAAAAGCATAAATCTAAGACTCACTGTCGTAGGAAGCACGGTTGCACTTAGCACGTACGACAAGTCCTTTAAACCTCGAGGTCTCCCAAAGAGGACGAGTAAGGTCTCGTGAGGGTTTTCAGAAGGAGACCCACAAATCCAAAGCAAACATACATGGTAAGAGGAAATCAAAGCAATACAAGCTATGCATGAGCAAAACTCTTCCCTAGCCATGGGTGTACAAGTACAATGGTCTCAATAGAGCGCAATACCAAAGAGAATGACCAATTCCACAAACTCAAGATCACTAGGGTAAGCAACAACACAGGCTATGCCACCCACTACCTAGAGAGATCACAAGTCTACACTCCCCGTGTTATTTCTCAAAAGATGTGAGTAATATGCAATGACGCTTATGTATTTTATTATGGTTCGTGTTTTGCTCATAATCTTCCGACTAAAGATGAGTCGGGAATCAAACACCTAATAGGGGCAAATCATGTGGATTGTGTCATATCTAACTCCAGCATAGAACAAACTAATCAGACCAAGTCGAACAGGTTAGCATAAGGTTGTAATGTTTGCTTAGGGTTAAGGTGGGATACATTTAAGAATGTGGGGCTATGTAGAGGATAGCAAGTGACCCTAAAAAAAACACCCACAAACATCTCATCATAAATCAACAAACACTATATCCATCAACCATAATAACCCAATAACCTCAAATAAGCACAATGATCTCTATCATAAAACACTATCAAAAGCATGAAATCTCATAAGCACATGTGTCTCCAAGTTCATCTCCTAAATAAAATATCGACCTCATCACTCACATAATATGCATGTGTATAAAAACTCAATGAAGAACGAGTGAGTGGTCTCCTCTAACATAAAACATGTATGGATAATCTCTATAATAAGCACGGGAGGAGATAGGAGAAAAATAATATGAGCTGGACATGAAATGAATAGAGTCATATGAAACCAACAACCAACGACATAACCGAAAGCCCACAAAATCACTGTAACACACAACAAACCCACCATCACTAAGCTATCCTCTAGGTAAGAAGAGGGACAATTTGGCTCATGTGGAGGCTAAACAATGTGGCTACAAAAGAATAGGAAAAGACAAAAACTTGGCTTAACCTAAACTCAAATTACGTTCAGGGTAGGCTATTTGGCTATGTAGCTTAATTCCGGCGAACGTGTTATCATCCCTGGTCTCATGAAAAGCCGACTGTACTGGAAAAGAACCGACACAATACTTAGATCCCCTAACTAGCACTCATAATTAATGGAGCTCGCAAGGAGTCCACGAAGGCTCAATCCTCACAGGCTAGTCGAAATGCGCCTCTAAAGGTAGACATCCAAGCCATCAACCAAGCAAACCCAGCTTCCCCAAGCTATGCGGAAAACAGTTAGACTCTAGGTGCCAAAACAGGCACAAGGCTAAGGAAATACGAGTTTGCATAGGACCACAAATGTGCACAACAGAAGCTTGCATGCTAGTCTCACAACTCAACCATTTATTGAAAGCAAGGACAAAACACAACTATACAGCCTAGGCATGAACTATACAAACTAGGTAAAACAAAAACTAAACAAGGACTAAACATGAGAAAAACTAAAAGAAAAACTAAACAATAGTTACAATAATGCAAATCTTTCAGGTTTTTGAAAGCGTAAGCGCTTCCTCCCCCAAGCTAGCTCAAGAGCCGTCTCGGCGATGGGGAAGGCGAAAGGAAACCAAAAGAACGAAAGATAGGCATTATTGGAACTAAAGAGAACAAAGCAAATATCTAGCAAACAACACCAAACACCGGGTTATCTCCCGCAAGTACTTTTGTTTAACGTCGTTAAGTTTGACCCAGCTCACCACCAGCTCAATATGAAAAGCTAGGGAAAGAAACCATACCTGAGCTAGGAGTGGACTCACTCCTAGCATCGCCATCTCCTCGAACATGGTGACCCAACATCTTCAGCTTCATCATCTTCTTTGTCATACACAAGAACAAACCTCTTCTCTCCCTCATCATCATCATCCTTCTTCTTCATCTCATCATCATCAAAAATCACCTCATCATCAATCATATGGGCTACAAGAACATCAAGCCCCCCAATCTTATCACCATGAGAATCATCCACAATATCAAGAGAGCAAAGTTGTTCGACCATGGGCTCCTTTGAAGACTTAGCAAAGCCAAAACCCTCTTGCTCTTGGGCTACCCTTATAGTAATAGTCTCGGTTTCACAATCAATTGGGGCACCCAAAGTCTTCAATGCATCTCTCCCAAGTATGAGGGGAGTGTAAGGGTCTTCCACCATATCTAGCACAACAAAATCACATGGGACTACCACATTTCCCACTTGAATTGGAATATCCTCAAATTCCCCACATGGAACCTTAACGCTTCGGTCGGCGAGTTGGATGGACTTCTTTGATGGCTTGAGCTCAAAAGTGAGTTGCTTGGCAATACACATCGGCATGAGGCTAATCGAGGCCCCTAACTCAGCAAGTGCTCCCTTAGGTTTTTGATTCCCAAGAGTGACGGAGAGCACAAATGGTCCTCGAGCCTTTTCCTTTTTGGCCCAAGTGCCTTGGATGAATGGCACTCACTTGCTCCGGCAAATTCACAACTTCACTTTCGAGCCTCTTTTTGTTCCCTAAGAGAGTCTTCAAGTACTTGACATATTGAGGCATGGCCTCTAAGAACGGGATTTTCATTTCCAATCGTTTCATATGCTCAAGGAACTTCAGGAACTTGGCTTGCAATTGTCTCTCCACCACTCTATATGGAAAGGGTAGCGGTGGGGGCATGTAAACGCTTATAAGCCCTCCTTTCTTGGATTTCCTTCTATAACACCCCGGCCCAACGGACCACCGGTGACTACTCATGGAGGCTGTAGACTGGCCCCACAGACCAACATAAGTCTTTCCAGCGCACTTTGACCTCACTCGTGCGCACCTAGGAAAATTTCCCAGGAGGTCACCCATCCTAAGATTGCTCCCAAGCAAGCACGCTTAACTGTGGAGTTCTTAGCAAACAGGCTCCCACGAAATGAAGATGCACCTTGTTGATATGAGTAGTCTATCAATCCCTTTTCAAGCTAAATCTGGGGTATCACACTCACCCCCACTTAGGAATACAACGTCCTCGGTTGACCGTAATTTCAGGATCTTTTCCCCCGCTAGGTGCACTGAACACACAATCAGCCACGGTCGTAGGGTTGCTCTGATACAATTTGTAACACCCCGGCCCAACGGACCACCGGTGACTACTCATGGAGGCTGTAGAATGGCCCCACAGACCAACACAAGTCTTTCCAGCGCACTTTGACCTCACTCATGCGCATCTAGGAAAATTTCCCAAGTGGTCGCCCATCCTAAGATTGCTCCCCAACAAGCACGCTTAACTGTGGAGTTCTTAGCAAATGGGCTCCCACGAAAAGAAGATACACCTTGTTGATATGAGTAGTTTATGAATCCCTTTTCAAGCTAAATCTGGGGTATCACACCTTCCCTCTTTCTTCTTGCTCCAACTTTTTCTTCTCTTTTTCATCTTCAACTTCACCTCTCTTCTCAATTTCTCCTTCTTTCTTCTTCTCAAACTCTTCATCAAGAATCTCTTTTTCTTCCCCTCCCCCAAGCTCATGCTCAACATTCTCTTGAAGATCATTACCCATAGAAGAACCTTCACCCAAATCATCACTAGGAGTCTCAACTGGAGACGGATATGATGTCCCCGATCTAAGGAAGATCGCCTTGCACGTATGGTGGTTGGGACTGGGTGGTGGGTTAGGTGATGGAGGTTGGGTGGATGGGTTTAATGTTGGTGGAGGTGGTTGTGCTAGAAGTACTGCAAGTTGGTTCTCGAAATTCCTTTGTTGCGCTTGGAGTTGCGACATTTGAGCAATTAAAGTTTGATTGATTTGGGCAAGGGTACTCATTTGGGTGGTCATGAAGTCTTGGTTAGGAGCGGGGTTTGGAATCGGTTGGGTGGTCGGGTGGTCGGATAAGGTAGATTGGGGTTGGGGCGTGGCGCTTGTGGGTAAGGCCTATTTCCATTTGGCCTCGGAAAGTTACCACCGGCTTGATAGTTGTATGGAACATGGCTGTTGTAGCCTTGATTGAAGTTTCCTTGACCATTGTTGGGATTCAAGGGAGGTCGGGAGGACGGGTTGTTGAACAAGATATATTGAGTGTACCCTTGACCTTGGTTCCCATAACCCATCGCAGCTACACATTCGGGATTATACCCATACCCATCAAAGTTCATCGCTTTGGCCCCCTCATTAGTGCTTGCCCCATATTCTACCGATGCCACATGCTCCAGATTCAAACCCCCACAGTAAGATGTATCATGATTAGTACCCGCACAAATACGACATGAGAAAGACTTGGCTTCACTAGCGGCGGAGACATTAGAACTTCCTTGGGCTAACTTAAGTTTGGACAATTTCTTGTCCATAATTGCTTTAATTTTCGTACCGATCGAATCAAGATTGTCCTCATCGATCGTACCCCTTGTTTGCTTGCTTCTCCTTGCCCCATCCCAAGCATTATTCTTAGCGACCTCTTCAATCATTTCCCTCACTTGGTTGCATGGGACCTTTAAAAGTTGCCCACCAACTGCGAAATCTAGTAGTGCCTTTGTTGACTTATCAAGACCATCGTAGACGAAGGTATTAACATGGTTCTCCCCATATTCATGATGGGGGCAAGCTCGGAGCATACCCTTGAATCTAGTCCAGGCGGCACTTAGGCTCTCATCCTCATCTTGTGTGAATGACAAGATCTTTTTGCGCCAATCTTGCTTGCGATTCGTGGGATAGAACCTTTCGAGGAATGCCGTTCTAAGTTGATTCCATGTGGTGATGGAGTTGGGCTCTAAGCATTTGTACCAATCTTTGGTGTCCCCCGCCAAACCAAATAGGAAGTAGCACATCTTGACATAATCAGGGTTGTTAGGGCATAGGGGCATGAATCTGCAAGACTCTGCGAATGCCTCCAAGTGTTAGAGAGGGCACTCGTTTCTCAAACCACTAAAAGAGTTCGCCTTCACCATGATAGTGTACCGTGGGTCAATGCGAAAGTTTGGTGGGGCATCCAGTAGCACCACACGCCCTTGAAATTCTCTAGACCCTAAGGCCCCAAATTTCCCAAAAAGCGGTTGATTATCGGCCATTGGTGTAGAAGGATTGGGTATAGACGATTGACGTAGAGTGGGAGGAGCAGATCGTCTAGTGACCCTTTGTATCTTAGGATTGTACAGAACAAGCTCAAGTTGTGATCTCCGTGTGCTATAGCTCATGCAAAAAACACTAGAAACCAAGCGTAAGCACTGACAAGCAAAATTATTTAAACAAAAACTAAAAGAAAGCAAGAAAACGAGCTACAACAAGCACAAAACCTAACTACAAAGCCTTGTCCTCGGCAACAGCGCCATTTTGATAGCGGGTTTCTAACGTATCGTTATACGCTAGGAACCTTGGCTACGCAAACAATATTTGTAACACCCTATTACTACAACAACGAGTGTAGTGGAAAGTCGGGGATCGAACCACAAGGACAAGGCTAAGCGATGTTAAGGGCTATGTGTAGAAAAGGTAGATGGTATGTAGGACGGGTGTGTAATCTAGAGTACGAAAGCAATAAACAATTAACGATAAGCAATAGGAGAAAAACGGGGATGGTGAGGATCCACCCTAGGTTGATTCTATGTTCTCATGGATAGCTAGGTCAATGGAGATCTAACGTAGATCGATCGAGACACTCTAGATAGCAAGGGGAAGTTGGTGACATATAGCCATGCGAACGACCCTTTTCGCCCTATGTCTCTCTAGGAGTGGCAGGACAAGATTTGCATCGAATATCAATCAAGCAATCCACAACAAACCTCAACCCTAATATAGCATATGATCAACATTCACCAAACCTAGGGTTTCACCAAACCAAAACCCCTAAAGAAACTACTCTAACCTATTGAATTTAACTACAACTAAGAACAAGAAGGAAAAGATGAATAAAAACATTAGGTCAAGATGAAAAGCAACAATAATGAAAGACAAAACAAGAAATCTATCTATCAACTACACTACAAAGCAATAAGAAGAACAAAAGCAAGATTGAAAGGTAAATGAACAAGAACAACTAAAGCAAGAATCAAAACAAGTAAGATGAAAGCATTAAATGGCATAAATGAAAGATAAACAAAGTAAGAAAGCAATAGAGAAAGAAGACTTACATAAACTTAAAGAAATTGAAAGATTACAATGCTTGAAATGTAAATGAGAAGGCTTTAAATCTAATCTAGGCCAAAAGAAAGTAAAGAGAAAACAAATAAGTGATGTTCTAAGATGAGAGGGTTTCTCTCATAGTAGGCATCCCCTAAATATTCAGAGTAAGGCCTTTATATAGGCTGTACAAAGTGTGGGAACAAAAGTCCTAAAGAACCTACGGAATAAGCTCGAATGGGTCACAT